>AXCM01007814.1:0-12727 GCA_000473375.1 Anopheles culicifacies | reverse complement strand
GGTAATGAGGTTGATGTCTTGGATAAAAGAAAGATACAACTAGCGACCTCTAGGTGTGAAAACATGAAGTAACCGGAATGGTGACTTGCCGGTCGATAACAGCGTGTGGGATGCTGTTTCTTTTGCTGGCTTACGAACTGAAGGAAGTAATAAATAATTCCTACTCCCCCTCCGTTTTCATGTCCTCTTCCACCGAACCCACCCTACACCAGCCTTAATGATGGCAGTGATTGCAAATGATGTTAAGTATAATTTCCGTTAAATATCCTGCCGAGTGTAATTTTAATTGCTCCGATATGCACAAACCTCCTGAGCGTGGCGTTCACGGTACGGTGGCATACACCTATATGAAACCGGTGAACCGGCGACAATGTACAGGGGTGTTCGGATGGTGAATATCACAAGACGAAAAAGGGTATCATACACACACACGCAGCAAAATATGAGACGTTGCGCGCACGCTTTCGATGTGCCGTGCAGCAAGAAGAAGAAGGTTATAACGTCTTCTTTCCGTCGTGGCGCGTAAGCGTTTAGCGCTGGAGGCTTTGCTAAGATCAGCAAAATATAAAACCCAGCGCTCGGTGAAGATATCTCCGATGGGTAGTCATCGTTGTCGAAATACTCCACCCACTGTTGTGTGCAACTTCCCCATCCCCCCAGCTCCATTGCCATAAGCGTCGTGACCGGCTCCCGTGGTTGTTTCGTCCGCACCAAACGACGTCGGTGGGAATGCGCGGGAATGTATTTTATTTTTTTATTATAACCAACATGTACACGGTGGTGGTTTTGTGCTTTGCGGGCGTTTGGCAGAAGGGCGGGATTGAAGAAAGTAGACACAGCGCCGCGGCAGTAAATGAAACAATCGTCCCACCGGGTGAGCGTTGTGGCCGTGCTGTTTACTGACTGTGGCGCTGTGGTGGGTGTGTTTCCTAAGGGTTATCTTCCTTCCCCATTCCCCCCCGGGGTACTTTCTTCCGTGGGCTGCAGTAGCATTCTTTTCTGTCGGTTTCAGCTTACTCCGTTCATGAATTCATCATTAGAGAACGACATAATTCCGCACCGATGGTAGTTTTTTATTATTGGCGGTGGAATAGACGTAGATCGGTGGGTGCAAGTGCTCCGAGATGACTACGAACCGCCACCGTTCAAATCCGTGTACGTTGATATCCGGTCCAATGAGATCGCAGCGCTCGCATCAGCACGGTCTGATCCGGAAAGTTATGATGGGAAGCTTAAGATGATTGCATCTGGCATGTACACCGGGCGCCGTTTACGAATGACACGATGTAGTGGGCTTCAACAGTATTAGCAGTCAAACCCCGCCGGAAGGGGGAGAGTATATTAAATATCTCATACTGTTTCTGTGATATTAGTGACATTTTTTTCCTGCCAACACTGAAGCACCCTTTTAACCCTCTTTAGCCACTCCAGCAGTGTAGTACCCGCACTCAGGGAGTGCACTTTTTCGCAAACAATATGCGACAATATGCTTCGAGGAGTTCCCCCCATAGAGTGCGTTGTGAAAGGTCATGCAGCTTACGGCCGGGAGGTTCATGGTACGCTCGGGAAAGGATTACGACATCTAGGGAAGTCCACATCGGACGCGCGTTATAGCGATGGCGTGCGTTTGTCGCGCAGACACTTTACACACCAATCAAACCGGCCAAGGTAAACGAGATTGTGGCAACAGGCAAAACACCAAAAGCCCTGCACCGAACTGCTCTTACCTGGTGTCTTTTTTTTTGTGTTACCCGCCAGTCTTTTGCGTTAACTCTCGGTTGGATTAAAACGATCTGCATACCCAAAACCTAATAAATCATACCAAGGTGCGAATAAGTTCCAACGCGGTGGTAAGGCCAACGAATGGCAAAGGAGTAAGCAATACGGGAGAATACATATATTTGTTGCAAATCTTACCGACAGCATCAGCCACAATCCACCATTGCT
Organism: Anopheles culicifacies; assembly: GCA_000473375.1. Classification (NCBI taxonomy): domain Eukaryota; kingdom Metazoa; phylum Arthropoda; class Insecta; order Diptera; family Culicidae; genus Anopheles; species Anopheles culicifacies. Next base: position 10,780 of record AXCM01007814.1, on the reverse strand, counting down.
TTCATCCATTCCCGGTGTTCCGAGGTCGTGCGATCTTAACTCTTCTTTCACCACGAACGATTCTGAAGCAATTCCACCGAACGTTCGTTATCGTTCTTTCATGGCATAAAATCTCAAGAATTCGAGGATCTGGGGTAACGCAAAGTGTCCACCGTCGTGACGCGAGTTGACGAGTGTTTTTCGGTGCTGTTTACCGTACAGCTTACAGTGTGGTACTTCAACAGGCAACTGCTCAGCCAGTCCTGGGGTTTGTTGACTTTAGAGCGGCACGATGATTAGGTGACAACCTTGCCAGTACAAAGGGAACCGATTGTTGAGGTCAACAGTATTTTTGCTGAACCAAATTCATTCATTCGACGACTAATTCTTCAATCACGATTGGCAGAGCCGGTTAAAGGGCAGGTGCCAACCGCGTCACCCGACGACCGTAATGAAGGCATAAAAAGGTTTTACTTTAATTGAATATGAAGAAACCCCCTTACTGGGTGCGCATTAGCGCGCGTGTCACAATTTGTTCCTTACGCATGCTGGCGGAACCGGTTATGGTGCGATCCTGCTTACTTGGAGGATTCTCCAGGCTGACTGCACAGTGACAACTCAAACCATTCCCGTTGCCGATCGTGACCAAGCTCGATCTCTCAGTTTTTTTTAATGTTTTGTGTGGATTTTAATCGCAATAATTACTTCTTTCTGCTGACGCACACGGGTTGGGTTGTTCGTGGTTCCGTTTGCTCATTGATCGTTGTTTCACCGACCGAACCGAAGCCGGACAAAAGAGAAGCAATCCCCGGAGCAACTACTCACCTTTCAAGGCGATGGAATAAAAACATCTTAATAAGCAGCAGTCGGCTTCTTGCCAGCCAGGATCCGGGATACGCAGGAACGTTGGTGCAACGTTTCCTTTCATCTTCGTGCGTTCGAATGAACAGGTTGAGAGTGTAGCATGATGGCAGAAGTGAAAAAAAAGTAGAGCAAAAAAAGGTGCTTTCTAGTTGGACGTAGCTAAAGGGATGATGACAAAAATTCAATTACCGTGCATAATTTATGCAAATAGTACAACATCATCATGCGCACAGTTGATGGCAACTCGTTCGGTCCCGGCTGTGAGCCGAAGGAAAGACCACCACCGTGCTACTGCTTCCGCTTTGAATGGATCGTCCGGAAGAAGAAGGAAAAAACCGTTCTTTGCCTCACAAGATGCTTTCTTTATTTCGGCCACTGTGCCATAATGCATACTGCCAGCATGAAATCAGGCAATGCTGGAACTAATGCTACACATAGTGCTGCCGCTACTAACTTTCTGGTGTTTTATTTCGACGCTTCTCGTCTACGGGAGATTGTAGTATCCCTTTTCCGTCCAAGGACGAAGCTTATCCGTCATCAGCTAATTGTTGGTTCGCTTCCAGCTATGGATCCCGTATCCGTAAAGCACTTCATCGGATTATGCAACGTTCGGGTAGAAGTTTTGCACACAACTCCCCCTTATTCTTCTACTCCTTTTCACTTCAATTTTATCCTCATGCTAATCAATTTGCTGTAAAGCTTTGCCGGAGTGTATCACGAAAAATAGTCAAAAGACCTAACCGAAAAATTAATATCCTTCCGAGATGAGCTGGGGGAACTCACCGTGCGGTGCGAAATTGAGAAAGTTGTCCTTTCGATCAATTGTCTGCTACAAAATCTGCTTTCTTTGACCGACTTACTCACCACACACCGGATTCACAAAATCTGTCCCTGGTCCCGATCGGATAAGGGGCGGCGATTAATTGCTTATTAGCCGTTGGAGCCGAGAGTACGCCAAAGCACGAACAAGCCGAAAATGGTTGGGCGATGAAATGGAGATAAATTAAATCCCACGCCCCGACAGCTTTCGGAAAGGAGGGCCTGATGGACGATTTTGGCTGTGACCTTTGGCAGTTGTGTTTGGCAGCGATTGAGGCAGTATAGCTCTTTAGACGACTTGCATATATTTCTTCAAGAAAACAAAAATCTGGTATGTCTTGTTGGTAGTTGCAGGAGCCTTGTGATCAAATTTGTACTCGACTAATCGCTTCTCCTTCAAAACTGGATTGGATGTACACGTTTTGTTAGTCAATAGTCACACAGAAGCTCTAACAACACAATTGAGATAAGCCATCAACCATCATCAGGTTTAAATGTGTGCCCGTCAACAGCCGATCAATTCGAGCGTCCCGTGGGGCCATTTGCCGTGCTTTATTAAATTAGCTACGAAGCGCAACATTAATAATGTCCGTACGATCGACGATAATTAATCTCATTAATGCCGACAAAGCATGTTATGCCCCGTAGCTGTGCGCGCGCCCTTGTTTTTGTCCCCGTCCCGCACTCTAATAGCTTCCTCCCTGGTTTAGTGTTATGCAAATTGTATCGCTACCGATTATGACTTCTTCTTCTCTTAAGGCGGAAAGTGTTGTTTTTCGCGTATGCACGCATAAACGGCAACAACGTCGCGAATTCGCGCCCGGGAACCCACACGACGCGCTTGTTGCGCTTCGGAATCTGATAGGCACCTGATGGGCCGGTGCACGGATGCACAACAAAAGGCCCAGGTGCCGACAGGCGGCACACAACGGGCGCACTATAGCGGTTATAGTGCTGACGAAATATTAATTTTATGCTTGCTTACACAAACACGCGCATACGCGCACTTCCTTCGGTTTGTGTGTGTGTTGCTTATCAGTGGCACGGATCGATTTCCATTGACAAGGGTGAATAGCGCACCCGCGCCACCTTTTTTTCCACCCACCGTTGGGAGGCAGATTGGGGAGGAGATGGAGCGTAATTTAATCAACTCACAAAAGCGAACCGCCAACCGTGTGTTTGACCGTGTTCATCCATACCGCCCGTGTGTGCAGCGTGTGTCCTGCAAATGGGGTTGCAATTTCCGCGGCCAACGAGAGTAAACACACCCTCTGCTGGTGGTGGTTTGTATGCTGTGTGCTGCTGATTATGCAAACTGTAAACTGAAAAGCTTCTGATTTGAGTTTATTAAAATAAGCGAACACATAAAAGTGTCCATTTCGGGAGTTAAGGGATTCGGTTCCGTTTTTAATGATTCCACGGAAATAGCTTAGCTGAAAATCTTCATTTTGTTCGCATTGGAAATGGCTGGTTTGCATGGCTTTCAAGAGTGCACAATGCTAGTGGGTGCCATTTCATTGATTTTAGCATCCCGAAATTGGGAATGTTATTGGGGAAGAAGCAATATAACGTGGAAAATTAAATTTTCCACCCTTCAACCCCCAACGACGTTTCTTGATGCGGTGCCACTCGTCGCACTTATGGATCGTGTAGTAATAAATTCGTTATCTACGGTCCCATTGAAGAAGCGCGCCCACCCGGTAATGGGACGAACCGACGAAAATAGATGTGCAGACGTTTGCGACCTCCATTTGCTGGAAAGGGCACTTTAATGGAAAGGTACAACTTAATTTGCCTATTCACAAATGCGTTCCTTCATTTATGTGTTCCAATGAATGGTGTGCCGTGTCTGTTTGGGGAATGGATATATTTTATTGATCAGTAAGAGCTTTCCCTTTTAAAAAATTATATTCAATAAATAGTCGACTCGATCTTGAATGGATTAGCCAATAACGTGAATAAAAGGTACATAACTCCTTTTCCCGAAATATCTAAACAAATTAGGATGCAACAAAAATAATTCAAGGTCCAATTTGTGCATATTGTATCATTCAAAAATAGAATTTTTCTTTTTTGTTGTCATTAACTGTCAAATAAATGTCAAAACGCCTTTTGTGTGCTGTCAATTTGAAGCTGCACTTAAATAATCAGCGTTTATAACCGTGATGCAATTCTTCAACGAAATTTAATTTACTCTAGCGATCAAGCTCATACATCACACCTTTTGTGTGTAAAGTTACTCATCTTCATTTAGGAAAACCATCATTTGCAGGAGTAATTTCCACCACCTTAACACACAGCTTCCTTCTTGAGTTCCATTTTAACCGACCGCCAGTAAAGCTCGTTATTTTTCCTCCAATTTGCCCCAAACTCCGCCAGGATGAAACTTTTCACAGTGACAACTCGTCGATGGGAGGGAACCGTACGGATAATTCTATCAAAAGTTATCATCCCATACTGCGGCCGAGGCAACCCGCACAGATCAACAATTATTTCAACCGGAAAGTGCTTCAACTCGACCCAAGGCGAAACTTTATCGTATGCATGTATAATGGACCGCTCGTCGTCCGCTAAAACACACACACTCACTCAGGCACCACGAGCACATTATCAAATTATGAAAAGCTCCGTGAAAGTTGTTTAGACATCAAACTCCCGTGTGTAAACCGAAAAGGGGAAGTGCATTGGATCGATGCAATTTTTCATCCCCGCTCGATCAACCGACATACAGTGCTGCTGCCTGATGATGATGATGATTTTGATGGATGTACCATGTGACCGGGCTGGTAGAGAGAAACAAGGCCACATACGCGATGATGTGTGGCTTTCCGGTGTGGCTGTGTTGATTTACTGCACCTAACAGTGAAGTAATGTTGGCAAATATATTTACTTTGCACATTAACGGACACACATCTCCGGACCCGTTAAGGTCTGGGTGATAACGAGGTGAAAAGCTTACGCCCGTGTTTTTTGTTCAAAGTATTGACAAACGTGTTTCGAAGAAGGCAGAAATGATTAATTTTTGCACTATCGTATCGTTGGGAGTGATAAATGGGATGGAGGTAAGTTGACGAACCGTTTAGTAGAGAGATGAGAGTGACATAATGAGAGGCTTGGGCAAGAGATCAAGTACTCTTCATTTATATATAGAGACTCAAGACTCAACGGAATTATTGCAAACTTCAGGTACTTGACACTTCAGGGCAAGATATTCGAATGCGAGGATAATTCGATAAACAAATACGTTCCATTCCATACCAAGACTGGAAGTTATCGGTGCCTTACAGTAGCAGTTCATCGGCAGACACGTTAGACGAGATGTTAGACGACGTCAGCAAGAGGTAAGCGGATTGTTTGTCTTGTTTTGCGACCGGAATTCCAAGCCTGTTCGGAACTTCTCAAGTTCTCGTCTGAATGGAACCCATTCAGTAAAAGCTCTCCAACAGTGAAGATGCAAGGCTGAGTGGAACATGAGCTTATGTTTCGACGGTACCATTTCGACGAACTGGAGCCAGCAATAAGTTGGAAGGATTGTTTTAGCTTTAAAGTTCAACATGGCAATTGTGAAACTGTGGCAACAATTGAGACAACGGACGCGAGTCCCGAATGTGTTTGCATTGCGGGACACATACAAATGACATCAGCAAATTTTGGCTTTTCGGTCGGTAATTGGCCGCTGTTGGACGTCTAATTTGATGAGATTTTTTAATGTCCATCGGACGTGCGCGACACGATGTGGAATGTTGCTCCGAAAAACTGTCGGGGCGCTCCAGAACTCCACACGAGGCGTGCTAACGGCGGGGGCATTATGGCACTACACTATAAAACTCAATTTGCTAAATTAAGAGCGACCGCGCCCGGAATGTGCGTCGGGAATTGCGGAGCGTGACCCTACTCAGGGGGGGAGGAGGTCGAAGCTTCGAAAGCCTCCCCGTTTGATGTTTTGTTTGGGGAAGAAGAACAAAAAAAACCTCGCCTAGTGTCCAGATCTCGTCAAACATTCGTGGTGATCGTGCTTCGACAGCACAGTAACCCTAGGTCCAGGTCCGTCTCTTTCTCCTGGTAGGTGGTCGTTCGGGTGCGAAAATGGTCACATTCTTGTTGGGCCGAATGTTCTCGGGCAGTGCACGGGTGCTAATAAACATACGCGATTGGATGGAACGCCATGAAGTCATTTGCCGGCATATGCCGCGCTCTATGCACTTAATTGGGAATGATAAATCATAGACCTAGACCACCACCTCACTCCTCTGTTCGGTCGCTCGCGGCATAAAAACATATGTTCTATTTTGGTTTAATTTTCAGAACACCACCCGTACAACGGGAATTTGATTATTGTTTATATGCTTTGTAGCAGAGCGGGTACCGTGTCAGTGATGGATTGGTCTGCTGCGAAACGACGCTAGAGCGAAACATAAAACCAACCGTCTATATCGGGGATGGTCGGTTCCTCGCCGGCTACTAATCCTTATTAGGTTGCGTTTTAATTTGTTTGGCTCCAAATGAAACATTCAGCAAAACAAATAAAAATGGCAGTTGGTGATGGTAAACACGCAATAAATTTCGCACATGGTTGGAAAACGCGCTTTGCTCCAAAAAAAATGGCGACCAAAATATCGATTCCATCTACAAAACGTCGTTCCAGCTTCCCGCGAGGTGACGTCGTCCAAGTACCAGTGGCACATTTCACTGACAGCCGAGCAAAATCGCATAAACCGTTTTACCTGGCGTGTTTTGAAAGTTCGGCAAATCAAACAAGACGACGCAATCAAAATTTGATGACACGACCGGATATTAAAACGGTTCCCCTTATAACGGAGAGTAGAGCAGGAAGAAGAAAAAAAAAACCGATTCAACCAAAGAAAACAACACTCGAAAGTAACGTTACGCTTGGAGTCGGGAGACTTTTTTCTTTCTACAACCCTGCAACTTCAGATTTTATGTCCTCTGTGCGTGCGTGTGTGTGTGTGTATATCTTCGAATGAAAACTTTCTCCCCACTGGAAAGAGTACAAGTGAGGCTTTATTATTCTATTTCTGTTTTTTTTTTGTTACTTAAGTTTCCCACTTCAAGGATTGCCAGCTTTGGAAAAGCTCGTGTTCAGTCTAGAACCCTCTAGTACGATGGAAGAAGGCATAAAGGAGGGGACACATCCCAAGAGGCAGGATGTGAAGAATGTGATCTGTGTGTATGATTTGATTATATTCGGCACATCTACACGCACCTCGTTAACCCCGTCGACGCCTCACTGTGTGGAACACGCTCGTTTCGGAGGAGATTCGATTTTTGATACGAAACGATTGTTCTCCAAACTGATGCTTACCGTTTGGGACTGGCACGATTGTGTTTGTAACTTTGGAAACGGCTTTAGTATCGGCTAGGCGAGAAAGCAACGGGCTTACACATTACTGAGCTGAAACAAAAGCCGAAAGATTCGAGGAAAGATTAACGGAAAGCTTTGATGGGCTTGTCCATATAATCCCTTTGCTTTCGGTTGGTACGCAATACCCTATCGGATGATGATCCTAGCAGGATATTGATCGTTGTAGTAGCCCCCTTTCCCATGCGGCTCGGTCCTGTTTGGTGGGAATTAGAAATTGGAGCAATAGCTCTCGCATCTTCAGGCACACGCTCCAACAATCCGGACGTCACGGGTGGTGACGGGTGTTAATCGACGAACTGCCCCCAAAGTACCCGCTGGTAAAATTGCATCGTGTCAGCTGGTAAAATTGGCCCATGTCTAGTGGACGTGTTGGTTTAACACGCTTCGTGTCGTTCCGATGTCCAACAAACCAAGCATCAAGCGCGCCACGACGCCTTGGATATGTGATAATGCAATTTTAATTATTTGTTGACACGGGACTTGGGTAATTATATGGCACGGTGGTAGCAGAGAGCCGGACTGTCAACGGGGATGATATGTCCAGAAGTGCAACATTGGGAGGGCTTTTTTCCCCTTTACGTGTTTCTTGATGGATCATTTTCGGTACGAAGGCTTTAAACACTTACTCTGGACGGCTTGAGACGGTTCGTTGATCTAGTTACGCCGGTTCTCCTAGTTCCGCAGACATACCGGTGTTGGAATTCCACACACACACACGGATAAGGAGCGAGGAAACACGAAGCTTATTAGCTTCACCCGAGGCGCTGTGTTCGTCATAGTGAATAATTGCATGTGAACAGAAGCAGATGCATTCCACAGAACATCGGCTACAGATCACTTCTGTAGCGTTCCGGCACTTGATTGAGCGTGTGTACTTGCCAATGTTCGTGATGGCGCGTGTTGAATCATCCAACGAGAGTATCATATTTTTGCTATCTTGAACACAAGAGGTTTGCCCGATGTTCTCGTTTTGCTCTTAAACAGGGCATGGCTAAGAGTATTCAAATTCAAGCGCTAGGCTCGCGCGTATCGATCGCGAATGTTCCAAATTCACGGAACAACCAATTTTTCGGCTAACTTTTCATTCGAATGTACGCGTTTTTTTTTCTTTCGTCTTTTTAGTTTCGAAAATAAACAAGGCCCATGTAATGCAATATCTCGGTAATGGCGGTACGGCACATTCTTTGAAGGATATTTCCGAAGAGCACTCGAACGAAAGGAAAGTTTTGGTGGGGGAAATTTTTGTTTTTCGACCGAGCGAACCCAAATCCGCCGCCGGAATGGCCACAAAAATGATTCATATTATTATCATCCACTCTTTTCCGACCGGGCACTCTGTGGCACCGAACGAGAAAATGTTTGTTAATGATGCAAAGGTAATTTTTGTCCACCCGTCTCCACCAGTCGCGATATTTGCCAAAGTGTCTCGCATCAAAGGGAAATTCATGTCGCACATGAATAAAAATGACTTTCGTCCTTATCCCTTCAACGCCCCCCTCCATCCTGTTATGATGTTGATCGTGTATATGAAAAAAAAGATGCCAACCAAATGAAGCTATTAAAATGATAATTTATGTTTTGTCATCGTTTGTTTTCGTTTAATTGAATACGACCATTTTTACGCTGGAAAAAGGTGGAAAATCTTTTCCCTTTTGCTAGTGGATGGTGGTGGATTTTTAATGTGACCCAAATCACACTCACACACCCATTTATAGTCGTAAGTACACGCATAATTACAAATGGCCAAATGAGACAACATTAAAGGCCTTTAGTTGGGGTTGTGCGGTGGGCGTCGTGAAAAAACAAAAGGAAAATGTATCGGTACGTCTAGTTAAAATTCACTTAAAAGCTCATTACTCTACGTACCATGGCCATGTTTTGTCTATCGCCATGTTTTGCAAACAAAACACCATCTTTACGGTCCGAATTTGGGTCACGGTAAAGTGAACAGTGTGGTACCGGCTTATGCTACGCTCCGATACTGGAATGGTAATATCATTAGCTGCTTTGGAATAGCGTTCGGTGTAAGGGAAGAAAAACATTTTCCGTAATCCGGTTTGGGTTTGGGGATGGATTACTTCCTTTCTGGGTGGATGTTCCGGGCATATAGTAGCTTAGTAGCAAGTAGAGGGAACTGACAGGAAATTGTTTCAAGCGAGATGTGGATTTTTTTGGAACTGAAAGGAATTGAAATATCAAAGGCAATTCCTGACAGATCTAGTTGTTTGTTCTTATCAGTAATATAACAGATGCGAATACTACTAAAGCAGTGGTTGGCAAACTTCTTGGAGAGTTGAAGAGCGGTTTGATCTTTAAAACTAATATGAAATGTAGTTTTAAAAGGCCAATTTATTGATTTTGACAATATTCGTCTTCTTCTTTGATGTAACGACCTATTCGGTCATGCCTGCCATTTCTGGCCTAGTTATACCACGTAGTTTTATAGTCAAGTCCTCATTACGGGAGGACGGTCAGAATGGGAATTGAACCCCGGGTCCGTGGTGTGAAGGCCGAACAACTCTCCCACCGGGCCGCCCCATACCCACTTGTGTATTGGCGCAAAAGGGACAATAGCGTACAGATTACAGTAGTTCCAAATTCTTAGTTGATCTTAGTTTGGTGCAACTTAGTAGTAAATGTTTAAGATTTTTTGTACGTTTAATTTCATCTTCTTTGGCTCTACAAGATACCACGAGAGGTCTTGGCCTACCAACAATTCTTACTTCCATGGCTTGAAATTACCTGGCCACAAGAAAGACAGTTCTGCGTTCGAGGGGAAACGCTCTAGATAGGACTCGAACCCTGGTCCTGTCGTTTTCCGAGCCACTCCAACGTTTCATTTAATAATGTAACACTAGCCCAACATAACCCAAGTAGAAGATTGCGATGAATTTAGAAAATCCTCAACTATTCAAAACATTTCTATTAATTTGTAGAATTTATACCATTATTCTAATTTTTAAACAATATATTGCAAATCAAGACACAATTTGCATCGATCACTTTTGCCGAAAAGCCATAAGTTTCAACGACCTATATTTTGCCGACCACTGTACTGGAGCATGCCGTCATCGCACACCAAAAAAAGCCAAAGTGAAATGTGAGATAAAAATAAACCATCTTGCCAATTATGTCTTCGTTTCGGACACCGATAGATCATAGTTTATTTTAACATGCGTTTTACTACTGTCATTCGAGTCCAAACTACCCCGTCAGACAACGAAACCGGGACCTCGTATGCTCGTATAAACAATTAAACATATCCCGTGTCCAAACGGGCGGGCAAACGAACGAACATTTTGCCAAGCCAAATTAGTGCACATATGTACACCCCCTTCCGTAAACATCGTTCTACGGGTTTCGATTATGCAAAAACAGAATTTCTCGTATCGATTCGCACACCTTCCCCGAATGCGTGCGAAAACAAAAAAAAAAAAAACGTCGGCCTGTTCCGCGTGGTAACCGGTGTGCCGACCGGGGTGGAAGCTTTCGCGCTTGATAGATCGTCCCAAAGGCGGCATTGGTCAAAAGACGACACGTCGGTCCCACCCTCCCGACCAGATGAAAGCCGCCATGGAAAGTTCCGCTTGGGGGATGGACTATTTTTAAACTAAACCTTCGCAGCAGCGGCACGACGGTACATTAACGGTCACGTGTTGAGTTATAGCATCAGATCGATCGGTTCGAAATTCGAATGCCGACATCTTGATCGATTTTCATGGAGAGAGAGAGAGA
>KI424672.1:4427-16077 GCA_000473375.1 Anopheles culicifacies | reverse complement strand
CTAAGACGACATGTGGTTAATTTGTTTTATCGTACTGCAAGCGTTTAAAACTTTTTCAAAAGAATAAATGTATTTGTAATGAAATACATCTTTAATTTATTAATGCAACATTTAATAAGTTATTCTCATACTCAAGGTACAATCCATTACAAAAAAATACGAAGCATTAATAAAGTGTCTAATGAATATGTATTAAATGTAAATTGAGACACGTTACAAACGTATAACTTTGCTGCCTATCGTACCCAACAAGCAATCGATCTTTTTCGACGAGACGAAACAGGAAAAAAAATGAAAAAATGCCTTCTTCCCTGTTTAAACAACCCGTAGCGAAAGACTTCATTGGAAAACAATTAATAAACCTCACCCCTTGGTACACCCATTCGGCTATGATTCATCGGTAAAACTTTTCCATTATCGATCAAAATCCAAAAGGAAGGGCAACATTTTTGTTGCTTTCCACTCATGGCATCCCTTCATTCAGGATCATGTTTATCCTTCCCCGTACAGCCTCCGAACGAAAAAAAAAGCAACCACCAACGAACAAAAGAAATCAAAACAAAAAGTAACGATGCTCCAAGAATAATCCCGCCCATCGAACGTAACCCGATGCTTTATTCGAACCCTTGTGGCTGGGAACCCTGCCGAACATCAACCATCCGAAGACCATACAGACTACGGTGCTGATGAAATGAAAACCGTTTCCTGTACCAGCCGAACCGGATTCGACCATAGAATTAGCAGCATGACAACAAGCTACCCATAGCTACCTGCCATCTTGCTGAAGGACTGTGACCCGTCCGGTTTGTTTTTTTTTTCTTTATTTCCCAAACCACACCCTTCGTGAATGTGTGTGTGATTCCCAACGGGAGAGAGATCGAGTTGTTCCGGTACACCAGCTTCCCACATCATTCATTTGAGTCATAGATAAACTTTCCGCCATGCCACTACTACTACTGCACCCATGTCCATCGTGACCGGATGGTACGGACTGTAGACGATGGTCCCTATTTTTCGTACACCGTGATGGTGATAAGTAGGCTTAGTATGTGGTAGTTCTCTATCCTTCTCGCTCTCGCGTCCCTCGAACAAAAAAGGGGGTTGCCGTTTTCGGGGTCAGCTCCAAAACGGATAAAGCTGAAGAAAAGTTTTACCACACGCTCCGCACACTTGCCCGGGCTTTACACGGTAAAGAAACGAGCTTCACTCGAAATACCACACGAAAGATATTTCTATGTCACGCATACAGACATCAATGGGAAGTGGGTTGAATTTTCTATTACCTTCCATCTCACGTAAACGAGGGGTTTTTTTTTTTTTGAGAAATACAGTCCGGACATTGCCTAGCAAAGGAGGGTTATAAATCGTTTTGAAGTTGTAGAAGATTGTTTAAGAAACAGGCTGTGAAAAATTTGATTTTTTTTTAACATTTTAAACAAAAAATCTTCAATAAACTGGTACAGTTATTATCCCTTAACTTAAATGTATTAAGCAAAGTATCTGTGCAGGGATTAAAACTTTTCAAAAATTAATCTTTCCTTTTGGCTCTTACCAAAAGTACTTGTATTGAAAATGCTAACTCATCACCTTATAGACATACACTGGTACGTACACTCAACATGTTTTTATCCCATGAAAGAAAGTGAATTAATCCTCAAAAAAAGGGAAAAGCCCATTCCAGTTCCCCCAAAGAATGTAGCTAACCGAAAGCTTTCAATTTGTATCGTCATCCCAACCACCGCTGTGCCGCCCTATATGTTCCAGCCCACACTATTCATAGACGATGATTTGAAGTGTTTCATGTCAATTCAATATCTCCCCTACAGTCGGTTACGGTTGAAGGATTTCAACAACTGCAAAGTTAACAACTCCGCTACCAATACCGGTAGCAACAGCCACTGGCCACTAGAAATCCCCAACGAGGATAAAACGCTAGACAGCCGGATGAAGATCCCACATGAGCTGATGACGTTCGCCTGCGCTAGGGCTTCGGTATGCTATCCCGATCGAGTCTTCGTTCCGCCCGACTGGGCTGGGACATATTTAATAAACTTTTTAATAAGATTCTCGACCAACAACTCGGCCGGGATCAGCCACGAGCGTTGCTGGCCCAGCTGGTACGTTGATACCGGCAATGCTACTCGCTGTACAAACGGTGGAGGCGCCTGGTTGTTCGTGCAGAGTGTATTTAAAATTTATATTTTATTTCTTCTCCTCTATTCCGAAGGGGACGTGCGATGGCAGACGGCACCCCAAGGCATTTCACAAAAGGTGGTCTAAGGTTTCAACAAGACAACGTTCATGTGTTCCTATGGAGGGAATTCAGAACCGTTACGGAGCGTGCGTTAGCTTCAAGCAGTTTCCGCCACATCATTCCTTTTTCCGCATGCATTAACGTAAATCGAGCAGGACGCCTACGGTGCGTAAGTATACAAAAGCGCCGAATGTATTCTGTTGTAAAGCAGCCGCTCAGGAATAAATTTCCCTTCCATCCAATTTTGGGTGGATTTATCTAATGAATCCCAACTGTCTGCTGCGGGAACCTCTGCAGTCTTACAGATGGAGCAGATTTAACTAATCGATAATTGCCCACCAGCACTCAGCGGCCGTTCCATTCAGCACAAAATGTGACGATCCGCAAAGGAAAAAGGACCAGTCAACTGCAATTCCGAAGAATAATCCACCTAATTCAGTTCTCAAACTCATGGCTTCCGGTGGTGCACGTTCCCGGCCTCGCGTGCCATTACCTCGCACGGATAAGTCTGCTTTGTCGGAACTTGACCACAGGAATGTTGGTATCCCCCCCGGAGGCATCCCAAAAATCGATCTCACACTGACGACGGGTCAACCAGTACAAGTACGAAATCTATCTGCCCGAGCTTTGAGGTTCATATTCAGATGTATGCGAGAGGAAAAAGAATACATAAAAGTTAGTTCCACACAAAAGTTTCACACGCCGGACCAACCAAACGGGGCTGGAACTGCGGGACAGGTCCTCCCGCAAGAAAATGGTGAAACTTTTCTCTCGTTTATTGAGAAGAAATGCGCTAAAGGTTCGCTCTATTTTACACAGGGAGAACGAATAAGAAAAAAATGGAAAAAATTCACAGACTTCTGGCTCTGAATACGCGAATGGAAGGCAAAAGCGATGATGATGGGAAAAAACGACTTTCGGAATCATCTTTCTGGATATGATGGGGATTTTTTTTCTTGCTCCACTAGCACACGCACATACAACCATCTGGATGGTGTGGCCTTTCGGGTGGAAGCATCAAAGGATCGCAGCCCATACCATTCGCTTCGGTCGTGTTGGAAGCTTTTTGAAGCATTATGCGAGCAATTTATGCTAGCTTATATTGAGAGACTTTAACTTTTTTTTATTTCAATTGAACTGGATATGGCGAGGGAGGTATGTGCACACGAACATTGAACCGAACCCGAACCCTGAGAATATGCAGCAATCTACAAAATTATTCAATTAAATTTCACGAGCATTACTAACAGGGAGCAAGTTCTCATATTCGGTGGCATGTGCTTTGTGGTAAAACGAAACAGATGCTTCAAATTTACATGCTTCAGCATGATTGTCTGGGACAATAAAATGAGGTGAATGTCTTGAAGGAATGTTTGTTGGTCTACCAACTTTTGTATTTCGATTGTAATACCTAACATGGTTCGTTAAAACAAAGTCCAACCAACGGATATTTAAGTAATTTGCTAACGAAATAATAAAAGTTTGAGGGGTGACTTTAAACTAAATATCTCAATATGCTTTCGATGTATGGTACGTAAATAAAGATGAATTAATTACATCCTACGGATACATTATTCATCCCGATTCGGTTCACTTGCCGTGTTGCTATACTGTCTGCAGTTTTTCAAATAACTCCTTTCTAGGAATTGCCTAATTAAGCTCCCGTCTCACACAAAACACACCAACACCCGCCCTATTTGTCTGTAATTGACGCAAAATCCTTCCTGAACTTTACGGCGCTTAACCAAACTTTACCGTCCCCGGTGGTAACGGAAACATTTTGTTATGCTCGCTTTCGCGTTTCGAAGGGAAACCCCGACTCACCACTGCACGAAAATGCGCGTGAAAAGTGAAGTGACGTAATCTGTGCTGTAATCAGTGTTTAGGGGAAGCCTGATTAGTGCCAGGAATCTGCAAATGAGGTGGCAGCGAAAGAAAAACTCCTTACAATGTGTGGGACGGAACTCCATTCAGCAAAACAAGTGTGAGTGGGCGAGGAAGTGTTTGTAAGCTCGACTGATGCCTGACAGCCTTTCAATCGTGGCTTCTAAACCAAGCTAGCAAGCTAAGCGTGTAGGTTGCTTTAATTGAAGTGGGCACGACCGGCCCGAACTCTTCGGGTAATTATTTGAGCCCATAAAGAAGGTTTTTCTTTCCCGTGCTCTGGTAAGTGCGTTCTGTGGCATACAACATTCCTCCGTACTGTTTTGGGACACATCGTCACACCCGAACACTATGCCCGGTGTATTATCTCCAATGTTAGAAAAAATGAAACGATATTCGCTTCCGGGGTGCACGATGTGTCTGTTGTGTTTGGAGAGGCGCCCGTCGGGAAGACGGTTCCTGTCGTTCTAGTTCGTTTCTTTTATATTTATCGTGTTTTTGTTTCGGTTTTTTCAACATATCCTAAGCAAAATGTGTGTGTGTGTTTATAATAACGGTGAATGTAAAACGAGCTATATAAAATAATGGAGAAGCATCGCTGTTTGTTGATAATCACTGTAGCGAAAGCCTGAGTTGATACTAGCATATTTAGTGCATATCTGGTGGTACTACTGCTTGTGAGCCTAACCGGAGTCTAACCGGAGTCTAACCGGAGCCTAACCGGAGCCTAGCCGGAGCCTAACCGTAGCCTAACTGGAGTCTAACCGTAACCTAACTGGAGTCTAACCGTAGCCTAACTGGAGTCTAACCGTAGCCTAACTGGAGCCTAACCGGAGCCTAGTCAAAGCTTAATCAGGATCTTTTCATGGTCTTACCAAAGTCTTTCCCGAGTCTGAAGTGCACCTTTGAATTTTTATTTCGATGTTTATTGAATTTATTGAAATGTTTATTGAAAAATGTTTATTTTGTAAAAATTTGTTAAATTAAATAAATTATTTACATCTTATGTTTTCTTTGTTTTTCTTTTTTTAAGAAAATCATTTTGAATTTTTTTAATTATCCTAATTAAAATAATGGTATTTTTTCTATTCATTTTTTTTAACATAAGCTTTCCAAACAACCTGCCACAATGTGTAGTAGTTTTCCACTTTGTTGTCCAAAAATAACTTAATAACTTTTCCCAGGCAAAAGAATACCACATTCGAAACGATCCACTGGTGAGAAGTTGTTGAGAAGAAAAAGGAATAACTACCCATAAACGTGTTAAGCAGATTTTAACGCCTGCCGTCGTTTTCGGATAAAAAGCACAAATTTTCATTCTACCCATTTCAGCTATCACGTAAATTATCTTCTTAAAAGCTCGGTGCGTTTTTTTTTAATGCTTCTCATCCTAATATAGCCTTTTTGGTTTCCTGTTCAAGGAAATCACTAGTGGTGGGTGTTGAGAAAGATTC
Source organism: Anopheles culicifacies (assembly GCA_000473375.1). Taxonomy (NCBI): domain Eukaryota; kingdom Metazoa; phylum Arthropoda; class Insecta; order Diptera; family Culicidae; genus Anopheles; species Anopheles culicifacies. The sequence continues at coordinate 10,485 of KI424672.1, read as the reverse complement.
GGTTCTTTTCCTTACGTTCAGCAGATGAGTTTCAGTTTACGAAAGCACTTTTCTACGTGTCCGCTTTTTGCTTCACGTCGCACACCGGAAAGTTGCGGTGAAGCGTAAGGGGAACCGATGAGCGATTAGACTGTCAGTGTGCCAGAAAGGGCTGTGAAGCAGCTTTCCATCACTCGGAGGTGTGTGGTTTGTGTGTTGGATTGAATTGAAGAGGCTTTTCTCAAACCAGACACTCCCAGCAGTGTGTCAAAAGAAGCGTAAGCTTGCCTTCAAAACTTGCGCTCCAAACACATAAATGTACAAGCTAATCGCACGCTTGATTGATTGATTAGCCTTTTTTTTGTACTTTAGCACTTTTTCGTTGAATAAGTTAAGGCAGAAAAAACAACTAAATATCCACAGAAAAGATGTTGGAAGAGGTCTCGATCAATGAATTAAAGCTCACAAAATTAATCGGATAAAATATTGTAATTCAAAACTGTTTTGCGCCTTAATGTATGCTATGTGCAATGCAAGGAATTATTACAGCAATCTAGCGACACAACAAATTTAGCTTTGGGGAATTAAGCATGATAAAGTTACTAGTTTAAACATGATTTGTCAATTTAATCCAAGCTTTCAAAATATTCAATCAGGTATTTTAAGGTATTAAATACTTAATGATTTATTTTCGTCAAACCATTGTATAGATAGAATTTTATAGAATATAATTAAAGATTCGTATACAAAAGTTCCAATTCAAACAAGTTCTAAAACCAGCAGCTTGAAAAGGAAAGCTCTGCCTGCTTCCTTCTAAAAGTAAACAAAAGAAAAGTTAAACTGGGTCATTTTTTGTTCAAACATGAAAAGATTTACCAAAACCGATACATCATCAACCCGTACGGTCACGGATCATGGATCAAAACAAATCAGTACCATCAACTTCTTGGCAGCGATAATAGGCAATTTGTCTCGCCATTCCCGCCCAACCGAAGCTTTTCCCATAAACCCCGTGTATCACTGTTTCATTCGTTTCCGTCCCATTTTTCTGGCCATCCTAATGCGTTCCGTTTGCTATCCCGGCAATATAGTACGGTACGGTGAACCAGCCCGGCTAAACTGCCAATGAAAACGATGCTCTTCAATCCGATGCTGATAGCAACTAAGAGAGCTTAGATGAAATCTGATCGGAAATCGTTCCCCGGTCTTTATGACTCCCAAGACAATTTTGCACCACCACTAAAGCCGATAAAGGCTACGAAATGAGCAACTAACAGGGGGAACGAATGGCAATAGAAACAGCAGCATTCTTCCACCGGATGCGGTGGATAGAAAGGTAGCTAAACACCTTTTCGGAGCAAAAGATACAACGGTTCTCTTCAAGATGTATTTCGTTAGTATTCTGCGGGTGAATGGGAGAGAGAAATTAAAGACACGTGGCATAAGGATAAAGGATGAAAGTGAGAACTCACTCATCAAGGAGTAGGTTTGTCAAGCATATCTTCCCTGTCCATTGTCCCATCCCTGCAATAGAAAAGCCACTTTGGGAAACATTTTTCAAAACTTTCCCAAAAGCCTTCAAATCTTTCCATCCAACCATCGACCTCGGCAAAAGTTCGGCAGTAGTGGCAAAAGTGGCTGTGAAGGTTTGAGCGATTTTTCTTCTTTTTTTTCATACGACTGAATGATTGCCAACATTTGGAGGGCACCCTTCCTTCCCACACAGTGCCAGTGATGCAGGAAGAAAACTCAAAATACTTTTGGTCCGGGTGGGCCACTGTGGTAACCGATCGTTAGCCGTTTTAATTGACTCGTTATGAAACTTTTGCTGCCAAAGACGGGCGAAATCTTCGATAGCCTTTCCGGTTTGTTGGCAGCTGTTTCTCCCAGCTCATCGTCACTAGCGCAGTTCGAGCGATTTTTCTCTTTGAAGCGCCTTTTGAGTGGGGATTTCATTTTCGAACGAAAAACCGTGGGAGAAAAAGGGAAACACAAATATTGTTCGATTCTTCCGCGTGAGAACAAGGGCCGAACATACCACCACCAGGGGTGGTGATGGCGATGGTGGCGAAGTGTTTTAATGGGGCTCATAAATGAGATTTTATGCTTCCATTGGAACAATCTTTCGGGTTTGAATTGCTTGGTCGGGTGCCGGCTGTGACGACATCTCTTCGTTACACTCGTAAGCTTAAGAATAAAAAGTAGCGTGAATGTGTAATCGAGAGTTTGGAATATTTGTACGAATAAGAGCAAAAAATGGTTCAAAATGCATTAGCTTTTCTGGCAATTACAACGACCAGCCAATTTTTTTTCATCACCGTGGGAAAAATTGGTAAATCTATTCCACAAGAAAAAAAGTCATTTCCTTCTACTTCTTGCACTTTGTGCTACACATTGCGTTAGTAAGATGTAAAAAGCTTCCATCCCCATTATAACCCACCATAAATATACAAATTACTTCAATGATGAGAATTTCACTGATTTTTCTTTCGTTTTTCTCTACCTCTCTCCCAACACACCATCTCGGAGAATTCTTTCCCTTCCAATGCTCGTAAGCAATAGTAAAATAGCTTACAATTTTCTTCACTTCGCTTGGAGAGAAAATATTCAAATAAAAAGAGGAAAACATAATGTTCCAGCCGGGGTTTTTTCTTTCCAAGTACAGTATCACAATGTGAATTAGGTACCAGCAGGGTAAACCCAGCATGAAAAAGGGATGGTTTTTTTTTTTCGCCTCACTTTCGAAAAACGAACGCCAAATTTTGACATGCCTTCGATGACTTTCTATGGCTTTCCACCCGGATTCGTTCGAGCGTGCACCAGCGGTTGAGTTTAATGATGGGAATTAAATTTCCTTTACGCCACCGCATCCACGCCCGGGGAGAAACGCTTCCGTACCGGTTGCGTTCCAGAGCCAAATCATTGCAAAATCGCTTTACATGCGTGTGCTTCATTGAACTTTCAGCAACGGGGGTTGAGGTTTTAATGCTGTTGAGGAGTTTTTTGCATGCTGCTACTGCAATACTTCTATCACATGCTTACAGACCGTTTTATGAGCGTAGTTTCGATTCCTTGTTATTGCAAACATGTTATTTGCAGTGGAAGGGAACGCAATGTGCTATTAAGCAATTTCCCAAACGACCGTAACGCTTCATTTAAATAAACGGTCCGTAGCAGATTGTACTAACTTTGTGCTTGATGATTACAGTTTGCAGTGATAAATTTTATATGACGATTGTAAAAAACCAACGAGCTTGATTCATTCGTCATGCAGCAATTATTAAACAATTAAATAATAAATGCTTCATGCATTTTCATGTGAAATGCTGTAAAATTTTTCACCAACCATTAGGACGAGCTCACATTATTCAAATTTATTTTCAAACCCGAGTGAAAGCTATCCATCCCAGGGCAAACGTTTTGCTGCTTCTATTTATGGACCCAACTTGCAATTCGCTTCTATCGCATCAACCATCGAGACAGGGCTAGTATCACACATCCATACAGCTGTCCGTCAGAAAATTGTCAAAAAATAAATTGCACCGGGCAATGTGTCCGTCATTGCTGTGTCTTGTCAGCTTTTGTGCACGTTCCATGTCACAAGTGAAGCAGCAAGAGAATAGGAATCTAATTCAATTCAATTTCAAATTGAAAATCTGCAAAAAAGAACGGAATGCTTGTGAACGAAACCCATTCCATTTAAGGGAATTCTGTGCTGCATAGTTCAACGAAATGTTCACGCTTTTGAAAGATTTTCCGCGTAAAATACGGGTTTGTTTGAAGTAAATTACATGTAAACATTAAAATGAAACCAGAACAAAGCATTTAAAACAGGAAATAATGATAAATTATCAATTCAGTATTAAAATTCTAGTATTTTTTATGTAAATTTCATTGGAACATTTTTTTGCGCATTTTCAACAATACCGTTGTTTTTAAATAATTGCATAATGTTTTGCGTAAAAATTTGTTTCCTAAGCCTTTGCTAAATTTTATATAACAATAAATTCGAGTTAGACTTTTTAGTCCATAATTAATGCTTATAAGAATTTTAATGCAATTGCTGCCATCAATTAACTATAGTATCCTTTTTGAATATTAAATTTTATAATAATCCACAATACTCCAAATAAATCCTTTCATATAATTGTATTTTAAGAATTTGTCTGATCAATTATGTGTTATCAATTTTTGAAATCGCTTGCTTCGTATGTAATTGTACATTTTTGTAAACTATTCATACAATTTAGCCTTATATTCATTTAGCAACAATCATTCTGAACACGCGCACTGTTAATTATTCTTTAATATACGCTTTAGTTTACGCAATCAACCAAGACACGTTTTATCTAACTTCCTATCTTTCACACAACCACCCTATCAATTACCGTTCCAATCGGTCCCATGTGGTTATATAAAGCCCAACCATCCACCCACACTGAAGTAAGTCGAGCATTCCCATGGTAAATTAAATCGCAATGAGCTATGAGATGTGGTTGATAAATTGCATCCCATTACTGAATTGTTTCCACCCGCTGCACGGTTCGGCCGTCCCCAGGAACCGTTAATGTCCAACTTTAAATCCAATTAACACCGCGACCCATTATATTAAGATTCTCGCCTCGCGAACAATTAACCAACGGTCGACCATCTGGGAAACGACCATCAATATGCGCGTGCAAAGTTATCAACTTTCCGAGGAACCAGCAAACGAAAAACGGAAGGATAAAGGGGAATGTTGTGTTAAAATGGAAAACGGCACCATAAGAAACACTCTCATTAGCATAAGAATCTATTATTTACATTATTCTTCCTGTGGACGTCAGTGTTCCGTGTTGGGTGTTGCGCGTACTACCGCATGCACCATTCGCCGTGGTCACACCGTTTTCACTCACCTTCGCTCACACGCTTGGCTCACAATTCACTCGGCGAAGGAAACGGCACTTGTCAACCACTTTTCCAAAGTGACACTCGGCACGCGGCACAATTTTTACGGGGCGTTTTAATGAGCCAAGCCCAAATTTTCAGAGACCGGTCAGAGACACTTGCGCCACCTGCGGACGGCACTTTAATTACGCACTTCACGCCACTTATTTATTGTGTGCGTTCGAGCATCATCACTTTAAACACTTCATACATTTTTTTCTATTTTCTTTTTTCTTGTAATTCACCACAAAAAAACTTTCAATTGAACTTTAACGTGCTTCCGCTTTTACTTCTTTTTGAACTTGTAAATTTTATCCATTTTTGAACCTCCCGAAACACACTAAACAAACTTGCGATCACACTCCTTCACACATCCATATACAATCACTGTAACACTTACCCAAGAACCACTCACATACACACTGCGTTACACCAACCACAACCCACACACGCTTTTCCCTCGTGCTCACGCTGTCAATTACAGTACACCCCGAAGGCACATGGGGAGGACCGTACCGTTCACTTCCGGCCCAAAAGCAGAGTGCGTTGGGACGAATTTAAATTTCGTTGTTTCCGCTCCGCGAACTCGCTTTCCCGGAAGAGCAAGCGTATCCGGCAAAGTAGCTCCGTGGATGGTGTGCTTTCTTCTATGAAGCTTTCTCGACAGAAACCATCACCAACGGTGGTGGCACTGGCAGGGAAATCTGGTTCGTCGTAGCAGCCTGCTCACTGTTTAGCTTGATGGAAAACTTCACATGCATGGTACGCGGTCGTTCTGAGCTACACGTTACCTTTAGTTGCTTTTGCGGGAAATCATTTCAGTAGGCCAAGCTCACTTTCCCCAAAACGCACCTTTACCGCACACACACACACACGAGCTCACACACGCGCGCACCCTCTGCGGAGCGAACAGCTATTTCGGTGCTGGCTGGTCCTTTTTATGGGATTCTATTTTATTTCACCGGACTTTTATCCCGTTCCTTCTGTAATCTGATTGCGCTGAGATTACCTTAGATGCTGATGGGGGAAAATTTAAATTGATGACTTTTGTCTGCAGTTAAGCTGGTGGTCCTGGACCCTCTTTTCAGCAACATAATGGTTGGCCGCTTATGAATCAGCTGGTAATCCAAGCAAGCTACTGCAGAATCCTTAT
>AXCM01007811.1:0-12702 GCA_000473375.1 Anopheles culicifacies | reverse complement strand
GAAGACTGTAATTAAAAGGTGGTAAGAGTGATAACTCGCTACTGGAAATAAAACTAGGAGTGATAGTTTTCCGAAATCAGGACCTTTTTCGTAAGAACCTTGTGAAACGGTTAGTTCGATGGCAGACAGTTGAAGTACTCCCGTCCATCCATGTGACACGTAGTCGCATTCGTTCTAAAATTTATACCAGTTCCGTACGCTTTGATTTACGGAAAAGTCAGACATCCTTCGGGGACACCCTTTCTATCCGGTTCCGAGAGAAAGGAACAGACAGCCAGATAGTGCGAGCAAATGCACATGTGAGTGAAAGAGAAGGAGAGCGAACGAGCAGGAGCACACGTGAGAGGGATCGGCAACAGCAACAACAACAAACCCGATTCGCAGCGGAACCGTGCGCGGGAAGAAAATCAATAAATTTCACTCAAGGTTATTCACACTGGTTGGGTTGGGTGACTCGACGGCTGTGCGGCAGTAATTCCGGGCACAACAACACGCTCTAGGAAATAGGTGCTTGGTTAAAACAGATGTAAACGGTGCAGCAGAACGTCATCGTGTACCGTGCTGGGTCTCCGGTTCCTAGCAACAATAGGAATATCCTGTAGACGAGACGAGAAGCGAAAGGACAATCCGGAATAAATTGAGCATTCCCCGTTGTTTGGTTGCTCGCTTTTTTAGACTGCCCTTTAAAGAAGTGCTTGTGCTTGTGAGTGTGTGTGTCTGAATTCAAAGCAGGATTTATAAAGTAAACAGAAACAAGATTCTTAAGGACGAAAAAGCTAATAGAAACGAACGAACGTCGGCACCAAAAAAGCAGAAGAGAAACATCCTCGAAAATCGTGACATCCGGAGGGAACCGCAGAACCAGATTTGAGACCTAGTGCTGCTGTTGTTGTGTTGCTGTAGGAAAAAGAACACAACCAAATGGTCAAACCTCACCACGGCCTTGGTTTTCCCTACGAAAACGGCCACGCTGACGGCTCGGTGCAAAACCAAGTCATGAAAAATGTAAATTTCATTCCGAACCATCCATGAAACGGACCACTTTCCGGTGTGACTAGAAGGACACAAGAACCGGAATTTGTGAGACACAAAAGTGTCCTGCTTGTGAGTTTAGCTGTGAATGTGTATGTGTGAGTGAGCTGGTGTCCCGCAGCGTAGGCCATGAATCGTTGCGGCTCATTTGTTCGGCAATGGTTGCCACCGAAGGTGCAAGTAAGTTTTTGGCCCAATTTTTCCAACTTCCTTTCTTTCTCTTCCAACAATCCGGACGTGACACACAGAAGGTGGTTGAATTTGATTTTTGCCTCACCACGAAATGCGTCATTGTTGTCAGCGGAAACTGTCAGGTTTGATTTTTGGGTAAAACACCGGTAAAACGTTTAAATATATCCACGTCAAGAGCGGTTGGAATTTCGTCCATCGTTACTTGGGTGTTGTTTATGTTAGGGGAGTTTGGTTTCTTTGAGTGATTTTAAACGTGCTCCAGATACTTTTCTAATGAGGAATAATAAAGCAGAGAGTTGCTATTAACGTAGAGCTGTCAGTTTAAGTAGGCTAGGCGTTCAGGTCGGAAATGTAGCATAAATGAGGAATAGTTTTTGTTCTAGTTCCTAAAGTCATAAATGAGAGTTCGCTATAATTTCCAAGATCAGATGGGTTATCTAAGGCTTTTGTGTTCAACAATACATTCATTAGAGGCGATTGGAATTTATAAATATCTATGTATAAAACACTCAACAAGAATCGGTTTGATCTTAGACCAGATTTCCTCAGTAAGTGGTCCATAACTCATACCTTGTGCAATTTAATGGAAATCCTGCTATTTCTTTCCGGAATTATCTTCATAAAAGCATCAATTCCAATGCAACACATAATTAAATTGCATTCTTACATAAGGATCTGAAAAAAGGACAAATTATAATACAGTAATAAGGCATTCCAGAAGTACCATGGCAACGGCAACTCTGGGATCAGTTTTCGTAAAATATTCAGACGTCATTAAAAGAGGCACGATGGGAGGCACCGAATGTTCATCCACCCAGAACCAAGGTGTGACCTTTCTGGTACAGTATTGTCATCATGGAACCTGTTTCTTCTTCGCCATCCTTTTCAACTTGAAGAAAAATCCAGGTCGACAGCCTGATGACGCCTACCGGAAAATGGTAAAATACCTGGCCGGGGCATCCTCTCTGCCGGCGGACCATACTGCTGGATCGGATCCTCGTTATCTTCGTTATCTTTGCACCCGGGGTGTGCGTGTGTCTGTCGCAACCAAGGGGGTTGCAAAAAACACCCAACAACCCTCCTGCCGCCCAGCTGGAGAAGCTGGAGCGGGTCTCCGGTTTTACTGTTCGTTATGTAACCCGAACCAAAACCTGCCGCACAATCAAGACAACCTTTTTTCACAACTTGGAGCAGTGTACTACCGAGCTGTACCGTGGCTGGAAAATCGATAATCGATGAGCGGTGGCGTAGGCAGGAAGACACCTTTTACAGACCCGAGAGGCCTTTCTCTGATCGATGTCATCAGCGCACACGGTGGCTGGATCAGAATGTGTCGATGGAAGTGAAATTTTCCGGTCGACAAAACTTGGTCCTGTGTTTGAGTTGGTGAGAGCATTCTGCCGACGTCACACTCCGTAACGAGGGAATCATTATTGAGGTCAGTACCAGTAGTCTTCAACCTTTTTGCTGAAGTTGTTCTGTGAGGGCTGTGTGCTTTTTTTTCGCTATTTCGCGGCCTGGCAACAACAAAACCCCTTTCCGTTTCGTCGATTGTCGGCCGTATTGGTTTCAATTATTCAACAGTCCATCAAAAACCTTGATTAAACTTTGGCCGCTACTCTTTCGGTAAGGAACGAAATGTGAACCGTGCCAGACCATCCGGACTCAAAACTTCATGAACGAAGAAAAGCATTAAAAGCACGGAACACACGGCTTTAGTGCGGGGGTTTGTTTTGTCTTCCTTTTTTTTCGAAATCCTCGGACATACCACAATGTGCTGTCCACTAAATGCATGTCCACGATGTTTTCCAGCTCGTCTACCCCGTAATGCTTAGAGATTTTGGCCGTGTGTTGCGGTGTTCTAAATTTCCGTCGTTTTAAAATTCATGAAAGCGATGAACTATTCATTTCACGGGTTGGACCAGTCGCTGGATTTTCCGCCCTGTGGGTCCTGGATCACATCGTCCCCCCTCCCCAGTCGGGAATCGGTTTTATTGCGCTTTCGGTGCGAGGCGGAGCAGTGAAATTGATTTTGCCGGATGGCGAGGGAAAAGGTCAACTTGGGATGTAACGAACCCCTGGCATCCAGCACGAAAACACGAATCGGGAGGTTCTAGTACTGTCATGGGGTAATAATTTTGGGAACCTTGGAAATCTGCCCCAGTCAAAGTTGATGATTACGTCATCTGGTGGCAAACGTTAATGAATTGTGTCCGGAATCTCCGGTTGTGGGATTCGGAATATATTGGGATGTTCGTGACATTTTCCAAACGAACCGTTTGATTCTTGGTGATCCATTACGGTGAAAGCGCCATCGACTGCCTTCTGACACAACGCCGCACCCTTTCGCGCCACGGTTCACGGTGGGCGCTACATGGAAAAAAGGATCTTTGCCGGGGTTTTGAATGTTTGCACGGGTAAACTTCTGACGTTTGTCATTGTTTGTCTTTCGGATCCTTCCGGGCGAATGGACTGCCGTACTAGCATTTGTTTGCTTCATCGCTGCTTATGTTTCACTACAGAACCAATACAACAAACAAAAAAAAAGGCAAACCCTCCACTGTGGAAAAAGCACAACCAGCCGTAAATGGTGGGCACATTTCGTGGATGGCAAATCGATGTAAAATCAGTAGCCGAAACGATGCCTTTCCTGCTCCAACGGTTGGGTGGAAAGCGATAAAAAAAGCAAACGCAAAGACGAAAAAACTTTGGACCGTCATCTTGTGTTTGCGAACGATTTACAAGCAGTGCGTCTTGTAAGCGATCAATCGAATTGAATTTGATGGCAAACATATTCCTGGTTTTTGTTGCCGCCACGTGACGGATTTCAACGTTCGGAGGAGACCCATGTCTCTTTAATAAAGAGGTTAAAGTTTATGTTATGGATTGTTTCTCGGGAAACCCGACAATTTTGGAATGTGCAGCTTTATCAAAATTTGATTTTATCACAAAATAATTGAATATACACTATTAACTATTATCAAAATATTCTTTCCACTATTGATCAGTTGGTAACAAAGATGTGCTTGAGGCAATTTGCAAAGTGTTGTTAAGCGGATGTTGCTTCAACTCTCTCACTAAAAAACATTTCTGAAGAACATGTTATTTAGAGTATTCAAACAAGGTAGGGCCTAGTTATCAATAGTGATATCAGTGAAGATAGTGGAGCGCCTGGTTTGACTAGTTGACGATGAGTATTTTTTTCCAAACTGACCACATGAGCAGGGCAGATGAGAACGTTATCATTATTCATTAAAAAACAAAAACAAGATTGATATTAAAAACTACTGTTGAATAAAGGAAGACACCTCCTGTATTCTGTCCAGTGCTGGTGTTAAATGTCAACAGCTTCACCAATAACTCTAAATCATACGATTCTCCGCAATCGATTAAAGTGCCTCAGCCCGCAATCGATACCTGCAGTGCACCGGGAATTATTGCTCATTGCTGTAACGATACCGGGAAATGTTTGATTTTAATTTTCATGTGCAGCATAATGCGCATTAAAATGATAATCACTGTATAAGCAAAACAACGGCGAGCATCCAATGCAGGTATGACCCGGTGACACCGTGGTCGTCCAATGGGTTGGGCTTTAACAGCATCGGGGAAGCTGGTCGGTCCCTGATTTCCGTCGTGCAAAAGTTCAATCCATTACGTGACTTCATCTGCAATTCAGGTCATGCGATTTATTGAGTGATTCGATCGGTACGCGTACTCCGGGGTTGGGAACGGAAGGGCACACAGGAGACTCCGGGTGTCCGGGTCCGGATCTTGTTCGACCGATCAATAATGTAGAGTTTCTGTTGACTTGTGCCATCTTGACGTGACGTGAACTGCGGAACTACGTAGGCGTAGGTAGCTGATGGGCTGAAATCCTTTAATTGACGTTAATCGACGATGGGGAAGCTGGTTGGGAGAGCTTTAGAATGGAACGTGCGGGTTTCCTTCCCGCTGCTGGCAGGTTGAATAACGATCGAAACATTGGCAAATCAATCAACACTCACATCATTACGGGGTGATTATGAGGTTGCGAGAATTGTACACGCACCCAGTCAATATATGGCACGGAAGTCTTGCCCGAGGTCGGAGTCCCGGTGGGTTTGGACGTGAGGCAACATAATTAGGTGACCGCTAGAAGGTGAGACGGCTTGATCCTTTTCATCACATCGGGAAAGGACATCGTCAGAAATCAGACAGCGGGGGTACGACAAGTCATCGTATTATCATAAATAAATTAATTAAATCGTCTTCCCCATTCCGAGCCCGATGTTTCGCCCACGCTTGCCAGCTGTCCAAAAAGGGGCAACCCTTTTTTTTTGTTGCGAATAACCTCACAGTATCCGTCAGCTGCACATAATGGTAGTCGACACAGTACGGAGCAGATAGCAAACGGACACCGAACACGTACACGGTACATGACACGGTATCGGCGAACGGGCTCCGAGAGTAACATTTCCGCCCCCGCCGGTCGGTTCTTGGAGTGAATTTAAAATTAATTATTTTGACAGAACACGCGTCAGATTGTCGTTTATTGTGATTCGCTTTTTTGTGTGTAATATATTATTTTCCCGATAATATTTATGTCCTCGGTTCGGTCGTTGCGCTGATGCGATTGGAGCGAAGCGTACGACATCCCGACGCCCGTCCTTTTCCCGTGGTTGTAGTGTACAATCTGGAGGACAAGTGGTCGTGTCGTGTCGTTGAATGAACGTCCCACACGTTCCAGGAAACGGGGGTTTTGGGTGGTGGACAAGGTTGGCTCTCACGTGCTCCGAAACCGAAACAAACCAACGAGGCTAACGTGTGTGCAACATCGATGACCTACATCCTGCGGGCCAGATGCTCGCTGGCAGGCGGTCTGGCTGGGCTCGGTGTGGTTGGCAAGCACGGTGCTTGCAAATTGAAAATAAGAACATTAAAGCAATGTTTACCTGACGACATGCAGCAAGTGCTGCGGCTGCAGCTGATGATGAGGATGATGCAGTGATTCTCTGTGAAGTCGTCGAGCACTTTGCTTTGATGGTTTCGTCTATATATATGTATGTATGTATATGCACGGATCCTGGATCGGAGATAAGATGCGGCACCGACGGCACGATGGTTAGCAGTTGTTAGAAATTGCATGGAAATGAGCGACCACTTTGGTAGTAACTTTATGCTCTACACAGAATATGCTGTTCCGGTAGAGGTTTTGCGAAGAAAGCTTCCGAGCGTGTTGATGTAAATGTTGTGCTACCTCTTAGTTGACTATGTTTGAGGTTATGCTCTTATCGAGCACAAGTAATCTGTAACATGTTGAGAGTTTACTTAAACTTCCATGTTTTCTTTTTTGCACGAGATGTAACAATATAAGTCTCGTACTCTCTTCCAACCTGATGTATTAAAATGTACTTTTAAGCTGTTTTTACTAACTCCAAACTTTTCTCAGACAAATGCTTACTCCAATCCATTTAATTCATGCCGGTAAGACAGGGTGCATAATTTATTCCTTGCAGTAGCATCCAAAAGGTACTTCGGCAAGCTTCCAGCAATTGCAACGAAAGCACAAGCCAAGGTGTAGATTTCTGCTTTTGTTCACCATCCCACTTAGCAAGAAGCGCATTTTGAAATGTTTTAATTTATGTTTTCTACAGATTTAAATTAGAATATTATCGTTCGTGCACGCGCACACTACTGTGCAAGGCATTAGCCAAGTATCGCTTCGGTGGATCAACGCCACTGTTGTCTATTCGCCACTTTGCACCATCATGAACGCGTCATCATAGAACGCGCTTGTCTTGATGCGTTCTCTGTTCACTGCTGGGCGCACTGCTGGTGCGCTTTGTTCGATAATTTATGCTAAATCTGAGCTTGAATATTTAGCTACCATCGCCCCTAGTAGCGGGTAGCAGCCACCACTCAAGAAGAATGATGCCATAATACGTTTGTTGGCTGTGTGTTATAATCACACTGTACTTATGTACGGCGGTTCGATAGTTTTTCTACCTTCTGCTCTGGCATTGGAAGTAGACCACGTGCATGGCATGTCTCGACAAACAAGCTCCCTTATCAACTGATTGGAAACGGTCTTACGGAGGGAAATAGATGGGCAATCCATAATTTTACCGGCTTAGTGTGGGGTATTAAGGAATTTTATTTAATTACAAGCCTCGCCACGTGGCCAGAATCAGCGGATCAATGAAGGGTATAGTATTACTCCACCGTGAGCCTGACTGTTCTGCGAGAGGGTCGATTCTGTCAAATCGAGTGTCGGCACAGTGAAAGCAACTCACCCCTTATTCGGTAGGCAGGGCACGTCTCCGGCGCATGTTACCCTCGGCAAACGGCTAGACGAACCTGATCCGTACATCAAGTGCACTGGACAGACGTCTAATTAGACGTCTTGAGCGGTTGGCAAACATGACGAGCTGCTCATTTAATGACGCACGGAGTCGCTGCTATACGGAAATGATTAAACATTCCTTAAAGGTGTATGTTTTACGTGGTCGGAAAAGCAATCAGGTGGGTACGATTTGTACCTTGTAGCAGATCGATTACATGTATTGATTAGGGCATGATTTTAATATAAAAAAAAGTCCTAGCGAAGTTATAAAGAGTCTTCCCATACAGCTCCCTTTGAAGAAACAGTCCCATCTTCCCGTAAGTAGGTTGCAAAAGTTTCCAAATTATTTCCTGTTACTAGAGCATTTACTTTCGACAGCTTTCCCACTGCCACGTAACGTAAAGAAATGGGTCACTTTTGTTTGCTTTTGAAACTGTCCAAACTTTTCTCTCGTTCGCTTAAAAACACACAAATACGCAAATCCCACAAGATTTCGGCACCCCATCTGTCTGTCGTAAAGTAAACGTACGAAAATTGAACCATTTAAAGCGAGTAAGTTTGTTTTTTACCGATTCCGTTTACCTCACCCTTCAAAGGTTAATCACCTGGGATTACATTTTATTTCTGTTGACATTCGGTCGACTGGCGCTGGGAGACACCATTTCCGGGCCAGTGGAGAATATACTGGACGGCGGGATGGTTCTCGGTCCCGATGGAGCGATGCCCTCGAGTCCACATATCGGGGATGATTTGTTTTTTCCCCGTTTCCGAACCGGAAGAACCCGAAGAGCCAACAAATAAAACAGCATCGGGCGAAGGTTCGAGACGAAAAATAATATATATAAAGTGTATCGGTGTTTTAAAATCTTTACCAGTGGTTTTACCGTGCGTGTTTGGTACGCGAAAAAGGGATAAACTGTCGGTAGAGTTCAATGATTGGATGGATCAACCCGAAAACCGGAATATCCGCAGTCAATCATGCCGTTTCCGGTACCGGAGGGAAAAATACTCATCGATTTACTTCAGACTCGCCGCCGGTTCGTTGTCGTGTCCAGGTTCGTTGACCCATTTTTTTCACTCCCAGTTCCCGTGTGTTTGTGTGCGTGGTCACATCCGTTTGAAATGTTGGAAAATTAATCAAAGAATGGAACTCATCTCACCGGTAATGACGTGTGCGCTTTTACGAACATGATCCCACAATTGATTTTTTTTTTGTACTTTACCTTTTATTGTTTGTATTTTATCCATCGAGAAGAACTTGAAGGATCACTGCGTGGTTTGGCGCGAAAAACGGTTGGGGAAGCAACGCCATGGTATGAAGTTGCTGGTAGTAAAACGCCAAACAAGAAGGCAACACGACAAGGGTGGGTAAGCAAGTGGATAACATTTGATTTTATCACTAACCTGAGGGTAATTTTGAAGAGCAATAATTCGAACGATTATTGCTGTTAGGATTATTGTTGGACCTAAACGTCGTTGGGTTGGAAGCCGTAGACCGAGGCAGTACATGTGTGTGTGTGTGTGTGTTTTTGGTCTGGCCTTGTGTATGAAGGAGGGCATTCGAATCGATAAAAAATATCTTGCACGGATGCTCGGAAAACCGATACCGATGCCTTCAGGGCATTCGAAGCTACTTCGAGCATGGACGAACCAATGTCTCTATACAAGAAGGGTGGTGATGCTGGTACAGGAAGGGTACGAACACGAGACAAATGGCTCTCAATCTAATAAAGCGGCTCCGGAATGACCAGAATGTACGATGTCCCGTTTAAGCGAAGACGGGGTTCTCCGGTCTGGGTTCTCGAAAATGGACGGAAATATCTCGTTGGCAAGAGGGCGGAAAAATCAATTCCAAGAGAAGGTGTGCCTGCGGGTGCGTTCGAAGCAGTGCGGGAGGAAAATTTAAGGAACGACTTCCAAGGAATGTGTTTGTGTGATGGAATTGGGTTGAGTGAATTTTCGAAGCGCTTTAAAGCAATGGGAAGATGGCTTAGCTTCTTGGTTTAATATTTGGGCAATTCGGTGGCATTGAAATATTGAGAAAGTTATCTCGAGGAATGCTCTATTATTGATGGAGCACAGTGGCAAGATATTCAATAAAGGACGATGATAAATAAACCCACACAAACTGGTCTTAAATCCAGAAGTATAACAAAGGTAATCCTTTCAGATGGCTGTTAATAGTCTTCTGCCACAGGCTGAAACAAAAAAAAGAAACTGCGTCATGAGTTTTGATTTCTCTCCATCTTCCCAGTAGATACAATGGGCTCTAAAATACGCTAACCACCGGTACAGAATCACCTACCGAAGCCGAACTCAATCCATGATAATCCAACTGATTATCAAATCTCACCATAAACAATGCCCCCAAAAACCGTTCCTGCTGTTCCGACCTAGGTAATGAAGCTGTTCAAACAAAAGACACACACCACACCTCAGACAGCGCAGAAGACATTCCGAAAACAACTAAAACCGACCTAATTTCGGTGTCGGATCTCGCATCTTTAGCAAAAGGTCCGTTGAAGGTGCGCTTCGAACAGGAACATTCCAAAGTTTTCTGCCCAGGCAGACAGACCAGCCGACGCACCTTGCCCGTGCTATAAACGCTCCAGGAGTGCGAGGTGGACTGGGAAATGGTCTCATTTATCCGCTTTAGTACGAAATTAAGAGCAGCACATTCCGAGGCCGGAACAGCAGGCCTCCTGCAGTAGCGCCGATTGCTTTGGGAGGCCTTGAACCTTTGGTAAGTTTTTCGTTCGATACGAACGTTAGAAAACTGCACCAAAGAAACGGCCCCCGAAGCTCGAGCAAACGGAGAAACAAAAAAAAATGGAAGCAAAACATATCTTTCTTCTCCTGACGCCTTTTGACCAAGGCGACGGGATAAACTCATTTGAACAAATAGAAATTAATTAAAAGCTATTTTTCTCACTTTGCCCTGCCGGTATCGTTCACGAGCTGGCAACCGACTGCTGGCTTGCTGGTTTCTGGATCACTTTTCTTCGCTCCAGTCCGGTGCATCTTCGGCCTTTATGTCCCGGGGAAGAAAATCTCGCACTCGAGCAAAGCATGCTGACCGCGGCCGAAAGTCTCCCGTTGCACATCGGCTAGAGCGGCGGATTAGGTGCACTTCTTGTGCAGATAAGCGACAACGGGCCCGGTGCCCGGTAAGCGCTTGAGCGGACATTTAATTCAACTGCAGACATTGCGGACATTTTGCTGCGATGTTTGCTTGCACCAGAAAATGGTGCCCGGCACTGTTCCTTTTGCTAGCTATCAGGTCAAGTAGGATGTAGTAGGATGTATTGCTTTGTCGCAGTATAGAGGGCGCTCGGTCAGTGGGCCGGGCCTGGCAAGTGTACCTGGCGTACCAAAGGCAAGAGTGAGAGACGAGGCAGTCAATTTTATCGATAAAATAGGCCATCCTTTTTTAAAGGGTTTCACCGCTGCGCCCTTCACCGGTGTCCTTGGTTTTGCATGCGAAATGAACGGTATCCGGCCAGTTTTCCGATTCCAAAATTTTCCGATTACCTTGCTGGTTGACTTCTTCGCCGTAGCGTACTCCTACACGAGAGCCCGATTCGGGCTATTGATTTCTAGAACCATAAACTTAACTAGCTTCCTGTGTCCTTTCCTGCATGCCGCCAGTTTTCAAGTTTAGTAATATTTTATAAATCGATTTATTGTCGAACGATGTTGAGTATCGTAGCAAGTAAGGGTGTGTGAGTGTGTTGGTCTCTTCACAACCACCCCTTTTCTTTCCTCTCGTTCGTTGAGAGGTTTCTTTCCGATAGGGACATGGCTTCCTTAACGAGTGCGATCGACATCATCGTACGGCAAAAGGGGTATAATTCCGTACCCGTTCCCAATTCCTCCCGGGTACGCTTAGATACAGGTACTCCCCCCTCTTCTTCTCCCCCCCCCCCATCTAGATCCAGTGCTAGTTTTATGGGTTTTCTTTTGCTTCTCTTGCACGTTTTTTTTTTTTTTGTACCTTCCACCCTTTCCCATACTTTCACCCGCGCGCAGCTCAACAAAGGGGCACTCAGGGCTATTCAAATTCGTTCGAAAAAGCAGTTGGAAACTCATTTAAATTCCGATACGATAAATTTTGGCGCAAAAGCTTGCCGGTTCGTACTCTCGAGGGTTTCACGTTATGGGGCGTTGGGCGAATCACATTTTACAGTAGAACGGAACAACATTGAGGTCTGTGTTTTTATCGGGATTCCGATTCTTCTTCTTTTGCCTGTACGTTGCTTGTTGTTATGCCCTTTGCCCCATTCCCGTGCAATTGCAGATTCCTCCTGTAAGCGGCGCATAATCGGAAAACTAGTAAGCGTACCGTGTACTGGGCGCCTCCATCCGGTGTGAGGTGTGTTGCCCTTTTTTTGTGTATGTATGTGCAATTTACGGTACGATGAACCGTAAAAGGGTAACTTTCGGGGCCAAATTTTCAATCGCACGTGTACCCATGTGTCTGTGTGAGCGTTCGTATTTTGTTAAAACTGTACGCGGGTTCGTTTGTAGTTCCGACTGATTCGGCCACTGTGTGGACCAAGAGTGAGAGCTGGTGATGATGGAGGCAAAAATACTCTCAAAAAAAAAACCCTCACAACCATACGGTAAAGTATTTACTCTAAACTCTTCCAAACGTTCCGCTAGGAATAAGAGGTTTAAACATTTTGACCCACAGAAGCAAAAGCGGCCACGGAGAGGGAGAAAAAAGAACTCTGCACACGATGCACATGGCTTTGGGAATCGAAAATGTACGGTACACACCGTATTCGGTGTATGAGTTTTTCGCTTTGCTCAGCATACAGCAGGGAGGAACGGAAGCGACGAGAAAAAAATCACCTACAGCACGTTTCTTATTTGCTGATGGTTGTTTTACCATTTTTCCTCGGGATTGTTTTCGTTGAACCGTAATTTTTCGTGGCTATTTCTAGGTGAGCACATTTCAGAACGCGCGCGCGTTTACTTTTTTGCCCCAATATTGGACAAAAAGGAGCAAAAAAAAAAAACACCCCGAAACGTACACATTTAGGCACCAATATTTTTCCACATTTAGATCAATAAATTGTTCCTCGTGGCGCTAGGTGTGTGTGTGTTTGTGTGAGAATATGATTCGGAGTCGAAAGACGTAGTGGAAATTG
>KI424671.1:614-13690 GCA_000473375.1 Anopheles culicifacies | reverse complement strand
AATTTAAATTAAACAGGAACTCACGACACTCATAATAAACAATTCAATTATTATCTTTAAAAAAATATTCCACTCTACAATTTATTTCAAACACTACTACCTCAACCATCCAAGAAAGACCCATTGTGTCCATTGTTCAGACACGCATTGCACTGAAACTGACAGTCCTCACACGCAGGGTCAGATTGCCCATTAGCGTACTGCAGCGCTCTGTTATGGAAATTCTTCATGCCCGAGCTCCACACGAAAATGACCCAGTTGCGCGGCACGGTTTGGTGGCGGTTGTGTAAACTCTAACTATAAAAAAAAACACATCCCCAAGTTTGTTTTGGAGTGGCACGTCATTTGCTAAGTGGTCGTTTTATTTGATAGGGAAAGCAGAATTTCATGTGAACCTTTGCTCTGTGTGTGCTGCTAACAGTTATTGGAGCTTAAATCGCCTGGCGCTAGCAATGTTCCTCTAGCGACCAGGTGTTGGTCAGTACTTGCCGATTAAGCAACCTAATATGGACACTGCTGCTCGGAGGGCCCAACACTCTTTGAGTTACTTCATAATGCGTTGATTCGAGAGGCACTCCTTACGGAAGGAAAAGATGTCTACACCGTACGTTGACATGTATGGTTGACTGCTAATGAGGGGTGCCAGCAAACAGCAGCAGCCTCTCGAATCGAGCGGATATAATAGATCAGACGATCGATCGCTGCTTTCGCGCACAGCTGCTCACTTCCGGTGGGTACGGCCCCCTGTCATCAGTGGCAGCGAGAGAAATTAAGTTTTCATCGACGCATCGTATCGATTGTTCAATTAACCAAACGTGTTCGCAGTTACGGGAGCTCTAGGGCAGCCGAATGTGTGGTGGAAGCCCTTTCATGCCAGCGCATATCAATCTTCTCGCTCGTCTTCGGGAGAAACTTATGAATATGTGTCGTTATTCCCTCAATGCTCCCTACCAATAAAGCTGCTTACTCACGCAAACTTCAAACCGGTGATTCCGGTGTTGTAGAAGCGGCTGAAGAAATAAAAAAAAAGAACAGGATCCCAACATCTCTAGACACTTACCGCCGTCCATCACGAGGGAGAGAAATTTTTGCACATCCACGTTAAGCTGCTGGCAAGATTTGAGGGCCGCCGTCGATTCGCTTGCCCGTACTGTTCGGTTGTCCAGCAGGATGAGGTGCAGGTTTTCTAGGTCGCCCATGGCTTTGTCGTAGGATTTTCGAAACTCTTCGATGCGCTGTGGACGAGTGGGCGGCCCGAAGACGAAGCAGGTATTGAGGGATGACCCGATGGTACGAGATGAAAGTGGAAAAGGTAAAACGTTGGGAAACAACAACAACAGTGTACATTAGTCGAACCGCATGGCAAGAATCATCGAAAACGATCGGTCAAGTGGACGAGGAACCCAACGCACACATGTCTCCAAAACGCCATATAAATATACACCCTTGTGATCGTCAATAGAGTGAGAAGCTTTTTTATGATCCCTCGTTTGAAGCCGGATTGAAAATGGGAATTTTATCACCGATCGGGTGTTGGAGATTATGATGGGGCTTGGGCTAACGGAGGAATCCGAAACGGTCGTTTGTTTTGCGGTGCGACCCCGGACCGTAAAGTAGAAAGTTCTACACAGGAAGAAACAGGAAGTCAGGGACATAATCTCCACAAGAATCTTACTCAATTAGCATCGGAATGGTTATATTAAGGGCATTCGAGTCTTTCGTTATTGGTTATATAATTACTTGCTAAGAGATATAGGGCGAGATTGCTTCATTGACGATCTTTGTGTATGAAAATCGAAAGAATATTATATATATATTCCAATTTATTACTCTAACAGATTTACTGCAAGAAGGTGTGTGCGCAATAGTCTTACCTCGCGGGACTGTATCCATTGCTCATGATTGTACGCGATGATGCCGCCAAGCTCCTCCGGTAGCTCACTCGTGTCAAAATACTTAACCAAACGGGACTTTGAGATGATTGTTGGCTGGGAAGAGAGAAAACACGTAATTAGCTAACAAACAAACTGTAATCAACAGAAACGAAGCAAAATCGAAGAACAATACTAGGGTCTTAATGAGTTGCCGAGAAATATATCGGTATAAACCGTACAAGTACATCCTCAGGAACTCTGCTTCTTTTTTCTTCATTCCAGATGGGATTCAAACCAACACGCTCTCCCCAGCCCAGAATTCCGAAGCCTTTTTCCTTAGACTACTCAGACGGTATGGAGTACCTGTCCTTACAGAGCCTATTTGATGTGGCATTCAAAACCCCCATTACCTACCCTTCTTCAATAAAACGGTAAAGAGAGCCACGTTACGGGCAATTTCGCTCAAATTGCACACCTATTCAGTGCACAGATTAGCACACATTTAAAATTATCCACTTTTCCTCTCAAAAAACCACCACGTGCCTAATAGTTCCAACATTGCACAAACGCCCATTGAGAATCGCTAATTTCCCTCCGAATCGATGGGCAATTATTTCAATTCGATCAAACACCGCTCGGCTGTTTTTGTTTTGCTTTTGCTTGTTTGCAACGTGTGCCCGATGAAATGGATTACGAAATACTGCCCCGCTTCATTCGGTCGGAAAAACTGACAAAACACTTTCCGTTTCAGTTCAAGTGCAAGCTCTTTGGCATGCAATTGCTTTCACCGTGCACTTGCACGTGTTCTTCATCGCCCAAAAACGGAAACGCTCGTTTGGAAAGGTAAACAGTTCCTCGTTTATTGATTGGTCTGATACTAAGCACCAAAGCCTCAAACTTAAATGCATGTGCCCAACAACACGAAGACTCGAAGTCCAACAGAGCCCAATACCAATACGGGTATTACTCCTCACTTCATGTGACTGAAAGCCCGTTCAAGAGTCCCGTAAACGATTTGCTTTCCCGCCAAGCTTTTGTACGCAGAACGGGAGAAAGTGCCACAGAGTTTGAGGATTTTTTGTTTCCCCCCATTTTATGTTTTGTCGCTTTTGACGTACGTTGCGATTTTATTGGTCGAGGAAAAATCGGCTTACCGGAACCAATTTTGCTCGCAGCAGGAAAGTCTCGGGAAGCTTTACAATCCCACATCCAGCGAGCAAATAGTAATTGTGGTCTCATGTGGATAACAATGTGTATTGGAAAACAACAAACGCAGACAAAAGGCAATTGACAGTCGGTGAGGTAGCGTACAGAAAGGTAATTTATGTTGCGCATTGAAAGTTCCCCAGGGTGTAATCTACTGATAAAACAATGGCTTAAGCTGAAGAGAAGAGTGAGTTTGCCTCTCTCTTAAATGAACTTATGGAAGACTTTAGTAATTTATAAAATTCCATAATTTATAACATTGAAGATCGAACCTCATGACCTGAATAATTTAGAACTACATCGCCTTGAAATTGTGAAAACATGCACAGTAATGGATTAAATGTAAGCAATGTATGCATTCCTTCAATCATTAAACCATGAGACCCCTTTTTTGCAAAGCCTCAAAGGCTTGACGTGTTCCAGATGACTGTGTTCTATACTATCATCATTAACCTGCAAGGTTAGTAGTGCCAGTCACAACAGCGAGCACGCAGATATAAAAAAGCACCCACCCCATGGTAGTGCTCAGGCAAAAATAAAAACACCTGCATGCATTAGCTACTGTATGTAAATGATGAAAAAAGAAAAGCAATGCAACAGTCTGCTATGCGACACACGCGTACACAGCCATCGTATGAGTAGAATCGACCCTTGGCACTCAAAAAACAAAAACAAGCACCATATGCATGCACCGGATTGAGCTGCTTAGTAACGAAACTCCGCAAAGGAAAGCTAGCTATGACGCCTTCGACACCCTTCCAGAGTATGTGAAGAAAGGGAAAAACCACCCCAATCATCACGTACGAAGCACCACTCCCGGAACGTGAAAGGAGAAAAAAAACGGCACCGTAGAAGGGAAAATGGAAATTATCAACCACCACCAATCGTACGTGTGTGAGGCTTTGCGTCAATTCCAGACCTAATGGTGGTCTAATTAGACTGACTGGCTACCCCCCTGCTTGAGGTGCTGCTTGAAGTGCCACGGGATAATCTTTATGAAACCGTGGGTAAAAGATATCCCAAAACGAAGGCCGTGAGGTGTTGGCAGGCAGCTAACATAAATATGGACACTTCCCAGCGAGCAAGATGATGATGATTGGTGATGGTGCGATGGTGTTCCATATGCAATGCATCCAGTACACCTGTATCGAGGTGTACGTGCTTATCGAGGTGCATTGCGTCCTTGGGTTTGTGTGTTGCGATCGTAAATGGTGCACGTGTTGATAGTACCGTTCCCAGAACTTGCTGCTAAGCTCATCCAGTATGCTACAGGGCCATTATAACATCCCAAATTAAGCCAGTAGCATTCCCGGTAGCTCCGCGTCCCGATAAGATATCCCCCTTGGGGTATTCGATAAGGGAACGATTGTGGCGACCGATGCAGTAATCTGCACAATCTAAAGCACAATTAATTACTTGTCCGCAGTTCGAGGTAACCATTGGGGGGGACATTCGGTAGGCATTGTTAGGCATTACCGCACTGTGCAATACGAAGAAACAACAAGCGCAAGAAGCCCAAACGAACACTCTGGAAGATGGTGATGGCAGGTATTAAATCGACGAGTTCCCTGCAGCGCGGTTTGGTGTGCCACCTGTAATTGCGTGTTCGCTAACCTCAGGTCATCAGGCATGGAACGACCGATAAGAGTAGATCTTGTACCGCGATGATCGTTGAACGATCGATGAAATCGAAAACATGGCGCACCGCGGTATCTTGCTTTCAATCACCAAACAAACCAAACCGTACATCCTCACGTCCCCAACAAGTACCTGCTGCCATTATGTCATACAAGCGCACAAAATAGTAACCACTCCTACCGACCGGACACACCCACCCATCTTTGATGGGCACCATCACAATATGTCACACTATAACTTTTGTGCCAATGCGTAGAGTTCAATGTCACCCAGAGTCGTGAGGTTGAGGGTTCCAAAATGACACCTAGACACCCTGGACAGGGTTGTTGTGAGTGGAGCGCACTCTAACAAGCGTGTGCCCAGCTGATGATAACGCTATCTTTACGATGCTTGCAAAAGATCACACACCTTTATGACAACTACATGGTGCAAAATGGGTTTATAATTGCCGCCGCAGTGTTCCCACCCTCTCACATCTAGATCTCCTTGCAACGCGTGCACACAATCAATCACATACGATCAGTCGATGTTACGATTCTTCAATGTCAATCTAGACAATACCCAACCCACCGTGGGTACGTTGTTTTGAAGATTTTCGAAAGCGAAGCACCCAGTACGAATTCTGGAGCTTGGACACCTACCTCGCCCTTGCGATGTTGACGGGCACAGTTTTCCACCCGATTCTTGTCCCAGAATGCGTCCGGGCGTATGACGAGAAAGCTGTTCATCTGCTCACTTAACAGCTGCTGGACGTGCCGTATGTACTGACGCGTTGAACGCCACGAACACTTTTGTGCGTCAAGAATAATCGCCAAACCACTGCTGACCGTTTCGGGACTGTGAGGGAAGAAATCGAACTCAATCAGTACACAGTTCCACAGGTGATTTCTGACGGCCACTTACCTTAAGCTAGCCAGCAGATACTTGACCGTCGTCTCGAGGAATCCCTTCATCCAGGGCAGATTGTCGTAGAACGGTACCGGTATGACGACCAGCGGATGTCCATCGCGATCCCGTCCACCCGGCATGTACGCAGTCTGCGTGTTGAGCGCATTCAGTACGTCCGCCTCCATAGTGGCACCTGCTGAAGGGTTCGTCAAGTTAACGCTTTCACCCCAGGGCCCAGGGGTATAAACGTTCACAATGATTCCACTAGCACGCCGCCTCTTTCAAACACCTAACCAAACACTGTCACTTTCGAGCCCGTGTGCACAGCCGCTTATTGCTGGACCACCAGTCGCACACCGTGAAACATGATCGCGTTGCGTTTCTCTTGCTGCATTCTTCAAAATACACATTCCACTCGATTCTCCTACGCAGCACCACGTTCACTTCACTTCGTTCTCTTCAGCCCGGGCTTAGAGGCTTTCAAATCGCAACTTGAAGGCTGGGGAGCCTTTGGGACACGTGGAATCTGGAGGAAAGGGAGAGATCCGTTATGTTGCAAATCACTGGCACGCTGAAGCTGCCAATGGTTTGTGGTCGTATGCAGATGATTTCACTGATGTTGTGGCGTTGTACATGCTTTAGAGGGGTGTTTTTTTTTCGTTTGGTTTCTCCTACACCTAGCACTATGTCACTGAACGGAACAGTTCACGCCATTGTTGGGAAATTGCTGCACGTTCTTGTTTGTCACCGTGGTACACAGCTATGTCAACACACAGAGAGACACTCTGAGCAACGAAAACAATCGAGATGTGTTGTGAATTATGTTCCTTTTTCCTCTTCTCCTGGGCTGGGTAGTTTGTGGTAAGATAACAGTCACCACAACCACCTGACCATTCACTCCCGGACCACGCTTAGCACCTTGGGCAACATTCAATTTTGAACTATCCTGTTTCTTCGTGATCGATCCAGCATTAGCTTTGCGGGAGTCATGTTACAGTCGCTTCCCAACCTAGCCGTGATCGATCGTCGATTTCCTGAGGGACTCAACCAACCCCACAGTTGATAGTTCTTTTCCCCACACGGGGGATTTCAGTGGCTGTGTGTGTTTTTTATTCTCTTTTCCTTGCCTTCGTTTCACTCGTTTCGCTCGTTTCCTTGTTTTTTAGGTCATGCATGCAGAAACATTCTGCTTGATTGCTGTGCGCACGGTGCGGAGAGGGAAACCATGTGTGGACAGTCGAATTTCCCACCACGGGGGCACCGTCCGTTGCAAAAACCTGAAAATTAAACAACGGGCGAAAGGAAGGCAAAGTACGTTCACATACACGCGCGCGCGCTCGACGTAAAATCGCCCCATTTGCCGTGGTAAACCGGCCCCTGTAGGATGTGGTATGGCCGCAAAACGACGAAGACATTTAATTATAGCCAAATGTGAAAATTCTACCCAACGATGGGGAGGATATGTGTAATTGAGACCTTGCTGTTGCCTTAATCTTCTGTTGCCCCCCGTAACAATAACTTTCTCTTTCGGTGGCTGTATTTATCACTCAACAATGTGCATTTATGAAGAATTGCTGAAGAAATGTCAAATCTTGCGCCGACTTCTTCAGCCCACATCATAACGAACATCTACTAATGCTTCGACAAACAGGTGGACTGAGAGTTATTGTTTAATTTATTCCTTCATAAAATATATAGCCCCTTTACAGCGAAACCCGTTACAGCGGATGTTTCCATAGCGAGGTTTCCTCCCAGTTCTCGGCCAACTTCCCGGGGATGAAATCTTCATTTTTTTGCGTATTGCAAACTCCGCGGTACTCTGCGAAAACACGATCACTTCCAGCGTACGAAGAACCGTTCGCCGGACGTCAATTCTTAGCATTCAGTCCAACCCTGCATGCCCATTGACTTCCGCAGACAAGTGCAATCACATCGTGAAACTTGTTGCCCATGGTCCGAAAGCGAAGGGTAAGCGGTACGTGAGGCACCTGACCATCTGCAACCCTATCTTGTGCCTACAATATCCAGAATTGCATTGTACGTATCATGCAGTTAAGGTCGCTCGATCGAAAAAAGGGAGAAATTCATTATTCCTCTTTCACCGAAGGGAAAAGTGTGTCAGCACTGAATGTGCGGATTTCCTGGACACTCTCTGGACATACCAGCCAAAGATATCGGAACCACGCCACAACTGGTCGAGAATTCATAAATCAATCGAATTTTTATGGGTAGATAATGAAGTAGGTGCAAAATTATCCTTAAAAGTCCCTTTCTCGGCCTCCTCGAACTCGTACTCTTTGTGATACAAAGAGTAGGAAACCCAACTGCGTTTCGATATTGGAAACACAAATAATTGAGTCCTGCATGTCCTCAATCTGCCACTTATGGATGGGGGGGACTCTCTGTACCTTGTCCTGCTTCTTCTGTCAAACGTATTAATTTATCACACACTTACAGAAATCATTCGCCATGGAGTAAAAGGTGTCCTTCCACACTGGACCACTCCTCGAGCCGCGCGATGACAAGCCCCATTTTTGGGGAGCATAAAAGAAATCTTGAAAGTTCATCTCCTCGACCTCGTTCGACGGTGCATTTTGAAGGGTGCCATCCTCTGCTCGATGGAATGCTCGGTGACACCATCATCAACCTTAACAAAACATTCCAATAACGACGACGAGCCCATTCGCAATTGCACGACTCCTTATATATTTTCAACGAGGTATCGAATTCGGCAGGGAATAAGACTCCAATGAGTTGTTACATTCCACGAATGCATTTTGTGAGTCAGACTAATGATAAAAATGATTATTTCTGTCGTCAGAACTTCACCAACTTTTATAAATAAAAGTCACCATACCGTTACATCCATGATTTCTTGGGATCTTCAAGATGTCCGATATCTTCCTAATGCCAATGCCCACCAGCCAGCCAGTTGCAGTTTATGCAAATGAGCAAACTTGCATTAGAGGTCTCGGACAGCAACACACACGCATGTTAGAGAAATGTTTGTTTGCTTTCGACATTGACACCACCATAGGAAATGGTAGACGAGACTCTTCGCACCCTTAAGTAATGCTTACACAGCAATCCATAGGCTTTAACGATACAGTCGAGCCATGCAGGCGCATTTCAGTGTCAGATTACGTGACAACGTCTATGCTCCATTGAGGGTGTAGCAAAGCTTTAAACGTTAAGTGGATACGCCTAGGCGGAACCCGGTCAGAACCTGTTGACCCTCCAAAAAGCATGTCCATTCTAAATGTAGCACCTTGATCGATTCCTTCATTCGGTCGCCGTATTTAAGATATTAGTAAACGTTCAAACGTATGTCTTCGTAGTACAAAAGCGTTACTTTCCAAAGATGTACCAGTTTTCAGAACGGAAGAATAGTCAGTTATCTTTCTACTTCTTATACCTCTTGGAACCATTTTGGGGTGATGTTTGTTGTTCAACGGTGTTATCAAATCATTTAGGTGTTCGTTTTCCATTCCACTGCCTTCAACAACTCAACCATTCCCACACAATTGCTAAGTTACTGAGAGGTTCTGTTGGTCGTTTTATCGCTGTTTTACACCACATTTAGACAAACGATAAACAAGTGAATTTCAACACCATGCTCAGTGTCGCTTTTATCGTGGCCTGTGTTTGAAGTTGGGCAGGTTCTTTCTGGCGTTTTGTTGGGCTTTGAATAGGTTAATTGGGTAGCTTTCTAACGATGGAATAGAAGCTGGGCTATCACGGTTTTTAAATGGGACGCAAATAATCTGTCGTTACATCCAATCAGCTCGTCCTTAACACTTTGATTTATGAAAGAGGATTAATTCGTAAATGTGACTCCCGTGAGGAAACTCATCGCTCACAGAAAAATGAAGAGTGTTGCTCCGATATCAAATGAAGCCATCTAATACAACGCCCGCTCCACGTTCAGCAATCTGGGCGATCTCCCCGTAAATGATCCTCTTGATAACATGCTCCACCCTTTGGATTCACCATTCCCAAAAGGAAGTGTCCAGCTGTGGTCTGTGGAAATGTGATGAAGAGAACTAGACCACATTTCATTATGCTTCCTCTGTGTTTTTTTTTTGCGCTATGTAACTGTTCTGCGCTCTTTTGATTCCTGGTTTTGGTCAAACGTCAAACGAGCGTGGACGGGAGCGTGTTCCACATTAAAGAATGGACGTGGTCGTGGTCAGAAACAGGTTAAACAACCTGATGGCTGGTTATGCGGCATGTTATCTCAATGCTCGACGGTGACGCTGCTGCTGATGACGCTCCACTTTGATCGTAACTGTAAAAACCTGTACAACTTCTTGACAGCGTTAGCACATCGTCGGTTGCACACAAAGCCCTCGAAACCCCCGGCAAGCCAAGAAGAACAATGCCAAACCATAAGGGTACGTCCAGCACTTTGCTGGAAGGAACAGTAATTAATTCTTCATCGCATTTCGGTGTAAGTGTGGCAATACACGCGATCGTGTGAGAGATACAACCAGCAAAGGAACTGCAGGATCTCCTCCACTGCTTCCCTGGGGATAGGAAAGATGAACGGTGATCTCTTCTGAAAGTATGTATATCCCATTGAAGAGGCTCGTAATTCTGTCCAACGAAACGATCGAACGAGAGAATAGCTAGTCAAATAATGTTTGTGTCTGCGGTTATGATCGGTTGGAAGGTTTCACGAAGCCCGAATAGAACCACCACATTTTGACAGCCGTTGTGAGCTGGCAGACTACAGAGAATGGCGTTTGGGCGATTATGCTAAAATTCGATCCACCAAAACCGCACCGATGATCGATGGGAAAATCGTGTCTACACAGTCTACACGCTATCTCGGCGAAGTTAATTTTATGCTAAACATAATCATTTCCCTTCGAAGGTTTTTTTACTCATGATTCTCTACAGTAGCAATGGGAAGATTGCACTGCTCATTATATATCTTCCTGCCTTTCAACCCCTCCCTGTTGGGATTAGCAGAACTCACTTGTTCTCGGCGATGGCACGCCATTTCTCTCGAACGCATTAATTGTAGAAAGTTTGCGTTCGGTTCCTGCATTTTTAACGCTGACCTCAAACACCGCCCGGTCTGGAGAACTCTAACGAGATCGAATTTGCATTCCTGCTTCAAGGTAGGTAAGGGTGGTACGCAAAGGACTGCTGGTGGAGCGGCGACAACCTAACGGTCAATGATCGCGCGCGTTCCCCCACGATAAGGCGCTCTCTTTCCTCCGCAACCGGTTTATCAAATTAGCTACGCCTGTCACTGCAAACACCCCCTTCGCCAGTTCGCTATCCTGCGTTCGCTCGGTCTCTACGATCTCGCGCCACGGATCTGCGATCTTATTTTACGATCGGCGTCGGGAATGCAAAACCATTAAAATAACAGACGTTATTGGTGGAGGTTAAGATGCGAGCACTGGGGAAGGGATAAAACTGCAACTCAAATTCTGAATTGGAGCAATCTATGGCGCACCCGGTTTTTGCGGATCAAGTCACACACTCCACAACACGATCACATTTACACACACAAACACACACCACAACACCAGAGCATGACACGCATCGATCACTTACAGTATGCCACAAGTCGCGGGGCACTCCCTAAAGTGCACAGGAATTTCTTGGATCAAAGTTGTGCTCACGTACCGAGTTTGGGGTTTATAAACCACATCGCGATCGTACAGCCTCGAGTTCTCAACTACGCTCAATTTGGGTGCGCTAACACTGTACAAATTTTGCAACACATTTGCGATCGAGCTAGGGAACTTGGATCATCACGAGACACCGCGTCACGCGACCGTCGAAGATCGCGGTTGCCGAGCTTTTGTTTTGAGTGGAGCTATGCGTGCAACCCGCAAGCCAGCGCCACTCGATCTCCACGTGAAAGGGCCTCCGATGCAATGGCTAGCTGTCTCTTGCGCACCCTCGGAACGATCGCTCTCTGCCGCGAGAGTCTCTGGAGTTCTGATGCGTGAGTACCTGGCTCGGTTTTAACCTGAGCCCAATTTCTCTGAAACCTGTTTTGGTTGCTTGTCTGCTTTCGAATTGTGTATCGCCGAATGGATGAAGGAGAATGCAAAAACGAGAGACAGAGAGTACGACCTTGCGGACAGCAAGGATGTCCGGCAGATGACACGTAAGCCGGAGATCACGTCCAGCTGCACCTGCTCAAGGACGTTAACGGTTTTTCGAAGTTGTTACAACTGGCGCTAAAAATAATGGTCAAGCTGCAGGATAATAGAAGGGTACAAATGAAACACATTTCGTTTAGGAAGTTTGATCACGTAACAACATTTATTCAACAGCCGATGGAAACGCTTTAGTTCCAGCCGAAGAAGTTCTGGAAGCGGGTGATGATCTGATCAACGTCGACGCCGAAGGCGCGCAGCTGAGCGGAGAAACGGAGGACGTCCGGGTTCTCGATGAGACGGGTGAAGCCGGCACGACGGGCCTGGGTCATGCGGTACAGCTCTCCGAACTCGCTGGCCGGGTTGGCGATGAAGGTACGGGCCAGAGCCTCAGCTCCCTCCAGATCGGTGACAGCGCGGATCTCGTCCATCATGGCAGTCCAGGAGCGGGAAGCCGGAGCCTTGGCGTTGACCGAGCGGGTGATCGGGGTCAGACCGAGCATGGCGGCAATGCCGTTCAGGTAGTCGCGGATGCTAACGCCACGTACCTCGGTCCAGGCGCTAATCTCCTGCAGCTCCGGGGTGCCGATAAGCACACGCCAGGCAGCATCAGTCTCTTCCGACTGCAGGAAGCTCCAGATCTCTCCAACCTGGGCGTCGGTCTGCACGTAGCGTTCGTAGATCGAGCGCACCTCATCCATGTTCAGGAAGGGGAGCAGCTGATCGACCTCAGCACGCAGGTTCTGCCCGAAGGCAGCACCGAACAGGGCCAGCAGGATGAAGAATTTCTACCAAAGGAAAACATTGCCTCATGTTAAACCCTTAAGACACAGAATTGGCATTCTTAACCCATGCTTACCATTTTGTCAACTGAAAGCTGAAGGACTACTCTGAATGCAAGCGCAGATGAAAGGTGACGCTAGGATAGACAAACCTCCTTTTTATACCTGACTCGATCGCACCCAGCCTAGCAGACGCTAGGTGATAAGAACGTTTACAGAGAACGCTACTGTATTGCAATATTGTCGATAACATCTTGTTACGATAACCGACGACAACAGGGACCGAGTGGGTCGTTTGAATTACATGTATGGGAAAGCAAGAGAAACAAACAAAACAACCAATCGAATAGCAAAAACAAGAGAAATCCATTCACCTGTTTGTTTATTACCATCAGGACGGCACTACTGTTGACTGATTAGTTATTTGCTGTTGTTCAATGGTACCTTCTGCTGTTCTATAAATAATCTCACTATTTTACGAATTACGTTTTGTGTTAAGAATCATTTACATATTCATTTACACTAAGCAAGCGCGACGCACTTTTTACGCACCTCTGCCACCA
>AXCM01007808.1:0-12792 GCA_000473375.1 Anopheles culicifacies | reverse complement strand
GTTGGAAGACGAATGAATGAGCCCGCATCACACCGGTATCGCACCCCGATTAACAATGGCACCCTGTATTTCTTTCTGTTTTGTTGTTGGAACAAAACAAAAAAAAACACCAGTAAAAGGATGTAAGAAAACTTGGTGTTTGGAAGGAAATATTCAAACACAATGACACAGCGCTACAGGTCGGTGAGAGTTACACTGACATTGGTGGATAATGTCACACGATTTGAACCTTTCGAACCGGACCGAGGTTCAGTGACTTGTATCTTTTTTATGTTGTTCGTTTGTTTTGATTTCTATTGTGCATGATGAGCTGTCAGTATTTTATGTTCTCGTCTACTAGAGTCTATCCTGGAGTTTTTGTTTTTTTTATTGTTAACTGATGTTTGTTTTGAGCGAAACTGTTCCGCTTAAACGGCAGTTGACGGTTCAGATTTGTGGGAATAAAAACCATAGCTCCAGTTTGCTATAAAGCGAATGTTTAGCGCAATTTTGACAGCACATCTCACCGGGACAAATTGATAAATCGAACGGCAAAGGGAAATCAATATACAACAACCTCGGAGTGTGGGGGGGAGGATAGGAATCAACACTGAAACGTAGGTAATTGCCCATTTTGTTTGCTTCCTTTAGCAACCCACATCAGACTTGACGATAATGATTATTCACCTTCCCGTTCTTGGGGCTATTGATTATAGCAACTGCTCTCGATAGCGTGATTATGTTTATTTGTATATATATACATACGAATGTGTTTGTGTGTGTGTTTTAGATTTCCAATAGCGCACCGGACGAAAGGCACTTAACGGTAATGGTAATCGAATTAGTTTGAGGTTTGCCCCCGAAGCCTAAGCCGAACCATTCCGGATGGCGCCTGAAAGCATGCAATCCACGTGGCAAAAGCTCGCGGCAAAACTTCTTGCCCCGCCGCCTTGCACTAATGTCTTAAAATATAGCCATAATTTGTCAAGTGCAAATTACTCTTATCATCAAATTAATGTTTACATAATGAATAATATTCTCCACATATATCAGGATCTTCCTGCCCGGGTCTTGTTTGCTGATTTCGCTCGAATGCAACGCGTGCTTCACACCTCGCTAGAAGACGCTACCACTAACGCAAAGTAATTAACTACTCTACCGGGCAACGGATGCAACTTCGGCCGGGTTCGTTTCCGGTGAGAGGGGAGGGGGGGGGGAGGTGTGGAATTTGCCCCGTGGTAAGCAATGCGGGTGGCATGTTGGGCTCACCACTTGATTCCGCTACATTTCTCGCACACCAGCACACTCGGTTTGTGCCATGTTTATTGAGCACATTATCTGAAGTTTATCGCAAGCAAATCCGGTACGGTGATGATCCGGGAGCGCATCATTATCGCTGCTCGTTCGCGGCCATCGACACTGTTGCGAAGGGCAAACCGGGACCGGTGGGCACACGGAAGCAAACGCAATGAAGACAAATGCGTGCCCGGGACAAGATGGGCACGAAATTCGATTGACGATTTCGATTAATAGCCCGCCATGCTGTGCCGCGCAACCGGCGTCTTGCCGATCGCCGATACAGAGGATGCGATTCTGGGGACGAGAAGGGAGAATGGAGGGGAGTGGAAGGTGGAAACCGGTTGTTGAACTAATTGAACCGAACAAGGGTGGAGATTGGGCAAAGTAGCAATTTGAAATGAATACACCACCAAAGTCAACGCACGGCCCTTCCCCAGTCGTCCAGGGAGCTCGCAGACGAGGCACAGAATCATTAGAAGTCGTTTGTTGAAGTTGAAGTGAAAATTTGTTTGAAACATGATTACATGCGCCACAACTCACTCCACAAAGCATCGAGACATGCAGTCGTCAAGAACTCCACTCCATCTCCATTTGAACGCAGATGTACTGGGGAGTTGAATTCGTAAAAGAGACTCACCGTTTTTACCGTCCGCATTACCAACTCCGCAACCCAATAAAGGTTGTCTTTGATTAGCAAAGCATCAATTTTGGAACTCGTAACGCATCCCTCGCCTATTGGGAGCACCTTCCGGGTGTGCGAAATCTAATGCATGCATAGCCCATCGGCTAAATTGCCAACGATAATTGGATGTGGCGGGCCTTTCACCACCTCTCGCTCACAGTCGGTGGTTGGGCGATATCTCAGCCACCGGAAGGCTTCCCCCCCCCCCCAGGTTGGAACCTTCATGCCGAAAGGGATATGCAGGCGTATTCTACGTCCAAGCTCACCTGCCTGCCCCCGTTATCAATAGACAAATTCGCATCGACCTGAATCGGACAAGCTGAGGAGCCGGCCCCAACTCCCGTGGTCTAGGGCTTTGGTCGGGCCATCCATTTAGCAGATATGAATCATAAATCAAAAAGCCACTTTCGTCGACGCCACCGACCATGATCGGCACGACGACAGCTAATTTAAATTAGTGCCCGCAACGGTACGGTTTCGATTTCAAACGGCTTAATTTGAATGGTAGCACAAGTCACGGTCGCCTCCCTCGGTGGAACAGAACTAACTGCAGGTATCTATACCTTTTACATTTCTCCTTGAAAATCTAGATCGATGACTTCTGGAGCCACCTTCCCGCCCCCCACCCCAAAAGCGTTACGGGAAGGAGTGCAGAATCCGTGGTGAGCACATTTATCATCCCGAGCCAGGCGTTGAGTTATCGGTAGATGGGAAGATTTACATCCACACATAAAGCGTACCGGGACCGGCAGCGGTAGCGCACCGTAATCCAGCCAGCCTGCCGACATGATTGAGTGTTCATTACATATTGCCCGTTAGCAGCAGAATGGGTTTCTGCAACCTTACCGATAGCTACCGTAAAGTGACACTTTATCTAAACAACATTCACAGCTCACAGGGGAGGCCTTCAAATGGAGCATGGCTGGATGTAGTTGCTTTTAGCTCGGAAAGCAGCTTTACGAGTTCGCTTGTACCGCAACGACCAAAACAAAAAAACCGGACAACCTGCTCTGTTCGCAAAAGGTAAATATTATATTTTTTTTTGCGGATGACGCACTGCAACGTCAGCATTACACGGACAGCAAGAGATGGACCAAACAACAACACGAAGGTTATTACGCTTTTTGTTACAGAACACTCCTTTTTTGTTTTGTTTTGGTCAATTGGAACATTGACGGTTACGCTTTCGATGTGGTTGTACAATCAACTTTACCGCACAGCAATCGATTGTGAAGAAGCATCTATGTTTGTGAACAAACTGCCAAGGGAAGTTCTTGAGCGTTACTTGTTGCTGATGTACTGACCGTTAGTACCACGCGCTCTCGCAAGGTCGTAGATGTCATTAAATGCGACATCTACCAACTATAAATTGCTAATGTCACACAAGAAGAACTAGTATTATGCAATCTTAAGAGGTAATTTAGAACATTATGCTTCAAGCTAATTGGATAAACGTGCAATGGAACGCTATTAAAAGTTGGAGTCGTCTCGGTCATGCGAATAAAAGCCGCTTTATCGCTATCACTTCACGAAAGCTACAAAACAGACGCAAACTACTGCTGCTTATCCTAGCGCGATCGTAACAAATCGCTAAATTTGAGACAATTTGAGCTGCTCGCGGACGTGTACGGCTGCGGTGACCTCGCGCATACACTGCGGGAATAGGAATTTGTAGCTGCCGTGCGCAATGAGGCACCGGGTTTGGGTACCCAGTCCGGTACTGATTTTCTACCATTACCATGCATTTATACGTAAGTGTTTAGCTGCTCGAGAGCTGGCTCCATTTTTTGCTCCTTCTTACCCATTCCACCACCACAGACGATGATATGCGTGAGCGATGGAGAGAGAGAGAGAGAGAGAGTGCGAGGCGCCCAGAATGGAACGCTAATCGAAACGCTCAACGATGACAACCCGTCTCGTGCGCACGCAATAGTACACGGGCGGCTAATTAATGCTAAGGTGTAGTTGGGGAAACCGAATTCGGTTCTCCGACAACGCTTATTGCTCGGTCGGTGGTAGATGTGCTATGGTGGGAGACTACACACGCTTTGCACGTGTGCCGGTCATCGAGGGCCCTGGAGCTGGAAGATGGAGAACGAAGATCCACAACGGTGTTGCGTGTGCCAGTACGCAAAGAGACACCACACCATCCGTTTGTCCACTAACAGCAAGCGCCACTGGTTTTCAGGAGCAAATGTCTGCGCTGAGTAAGTACTTTGAGCAGGCGGTTGGTGACGCTAGCTGCCGGGATATACTGCATCCCGGGACCGATTGTGGACAGTTTGCGTGGAGCAACTTTTTCGGCACGGCACGCTCCAACGTACACTTCTTCCTGCCCATTTCGTTGCTCCGGCTGCTGCTGCTGATCTACAGCCGACGCACAGTGTCGTTGGATGTACTGCAGCAAACGTGCGGAGAGTTCGGGGCAATGATGTTAAACGCACTCTGCGTGGCCAACTGCTGGACCGGTACGTTCTGTTTGATCAGACGCATCACTGGACGCATCCATAACAACTATTCCGTCTCGCTGTCATCTTTGATTGGTGCGTGCGCCATGTTTCTAATGCCGGCGTACGTACAGACGACCCACACCAAGGCCATCGTTATCGCGGTAAGTGCTCCAAAGGAGCTCCATTGCTCGTGGTAGGTTAGTCTAAATTCTTCTCCATCCCGTACCACGCACAGAACCTCGAGTGTTGGATCAAATCGCGGGAAAGCAAACTTATCGAATGGATGCGGGAGTCCCGAGCCATTGGAACGGTGTGCTTTATGCTGCTCAGTGCCGGAATTGCGCTGTACGCGCGCAAAACTCGTCACCGGACGGAGTTTTGGTTTATACAGCCACTGAAACGCAGCTTCCACCAGCAGACACCGGAGAAGGTCAATGGGACCAATGCGTGTGAGCATGTGTGCTATCATCAGGAAAGTACCTGTGCCCGTTACGTAATGAGCGGTATGCGTACGTACTTTACCTTTGGTGCGATTCTGGAGCTAGCTCGTCGGTTAATAGTAACCATCGGGCAACTACATCAGACACCGCTGGAAAGGATTCGATCTCTGCTAAACCTGCGCTACAGGCTGATACTCTTTCTAACGCTCTACAACGGAACGTTTCGGGTAAGTGAACGTGAGCACGCTAGAAGCCCTTGCTCCATATTTGTCTGATTCGGTTCAAGTGTAACCGCGTCTGACCTAGTGGTACACAGCCTACTGGACGCACCTGTTCGTTTGCGTAGGACGATTGGCATAAACTTAGCATGCTGATTTGATTTGTTTTTATTTCTGCAGTTGGTGACATGCCTACTAGCTAGGCGACGCCGACAGGTGAAGGAGCACGATAACACGCTTGCCGGTTTTGCGTGCGGCTGCTGGTACTACCTGTACCCGAGCTACAATATCTTCAATCTGGCCGTTTGTGCCCTCGCTCAGGTAGAATATTAATTTTTAGATCATTGCTTTTGAGACCTACACTACATATCTCGTTCTTGTTTTTTCTTCAATTCCCACAGACACATTGGAACTTTTTGAAGGAAAAGTACGCAAAGCTGCCAGTCGTACAGCAGCTTGATCGCGTCTCCTTCTCCTCGCTCGTGTGGATCGTTTCCATGTGCTACGTGACCTATTCCCGTGCCTACTATCCGTGGGCGATGTCCAAGTTTGCCCTCAAGTTTATAGATATCTGCTCCAACTATGCGTAAGTATGAGGACACTATTGAAACACACCCGCATGCATGCCTAGCTAACGAAGTATCTTATTCTGCTCAGATCCCGAACCGCGTCAAGGAATTTCGCTGCACGATTCTTTGCCACACACTGAGCAGAACGCAATGCATGGGATGCTGCCATTTTTGTTCATATTTACACTATTTATCGTTGGTTTTACTAGGATATAATGTTACTGCTTCAATGGTTAATGCTGGATGTGTATAGAACGCGATGAATGATTTATTTTGTTCAAGCAAAGTGTTGTGTGTTTTTACTAACCAAAGAATTCTCGGTTATAGGCTGTTTTATTGAGGTAATATAAGGCCTACTAGCGTCATCTGTTTGTCAAGTTCAGTACCAACGCCCGGTTGTGTACCACAACTCCGGTGGGATTGGGAAGCGCTCAAAACCGTCCGCTTGTGCTTCACCAGGTATTGCTCCAGGTCAATGACCTATCGTGCATAATTTCTAACCGGCGTACGAAGTGTACGCAGAACAATCCCGACCGCCATTTGTACGTCCCATGCCGTTGCATTAGGACGCGTGTGAACCATGTCCGAGCTGAGCAAGTGCTTCTATCAAGTGACGGCAGGCCGCTCCTGTCGTGATCTGTGCCATCCGGAGTACGCTACCTGTTGGCAATCGTTTGTGGGCATCACGAAAACATTGCTACCCGGTAGCTACAAGCTCTATCTAACACTGCTGGTGGTAAGCGTTCCCCTCATCAAGCAACCGAGCCAATCAACCAACTAGAAACTTGACGCATTCTTTCCGCACCGAACCAGATCCCGCCACTGGTGAAGGGAGGAGGCTACACGGTGGAATACTGGAGGAATCACATCCTGGGCTATGTATCGATTTCGTTCAAAACGTACATCCAAGCCATTAGTGGACTGACGCTACAGTGTCTGCTTTAGTAGGATGCGCACACCTTGGCATAGTGTCTCCGAAACGACAGTAACAGTAAACCTTCTCCTCTCCCTGGAACAGCAAACTATTCGGCAAGCTGCACTACTACTGTCTGATGGGTGTGCCAGGTTTCGTTAGTGCGGCACTGGTGCCACGACTGCCGAAAGTACACTTACGTCTCCAGGGCGTTACCTACTTTAACATGATGCTTGAGGTGATGATCAAGAAGAGCAAACTGCGCTCACTGCAGAAATTGCGCAGCTCGAAACTTTGGGCAACCGTTTGCTTCATGCTGTTCAGTGCCAAGATTATGGACGTATTGCGGGCGGAAACGGTGAACCAGTTTTGGATCATGTACCCACCTACCGCCAAGGAGGACAAAGTGGGAAATACTCCTCAGAAGCGGACGGTCACACCCTGCCTTCATGATGCCTCTTGCCGATCGTATGTGCTTGATGTGGGTGATGAACCGGTGGGTGTTTGATGTACGTCACGTGATCTTAATAGAGTACTTCCTTCTGCAGGGTATCTGGAAGTACGCACTGGCTGGCTTTACCATTGAAGCTGCCCGTGGTGTACTCTCCAAGGGTTCGCTGATGTATGGCGAACCTTCACGATTTCTTCAGGAACTGCGTCAGGCCATCGGTTTAGCGCTACCACTCTTTCTGGCAGTGTACGTTGGTAGTTTCCGGGCTATCAGTTGCTGGTTAGCGCATCATACCGGTCGGGAACGTGTCGGACATGCGCGGTTAGCCGGACTGCTCAGTGGTGTCAGCTACCTGATCTACCCAAAGTATCAGATATTTACACTGGGGTTCACTAAATTTCTGGAGGTAAGAAGTAATAGCCTCCCAACACCCGGCAGCTTCATAAATAATTGGGACTTTCACAGATGTCCTGGGAGCATCATCTCAATACGGTCAAAGAGAAATCGAGCTGGTTGCTGTTGCTACAGCGTATACCCTACCTGAGGTTAGTGCATATGATATCGATCGGTTATATGTACCATGCGCTTGTCTTTCATTCGCACCTCTCGCCACCATTCAACTCGAAATGCGTCAACTACTGTTCCGACTTCCGTGTGGAGCGCATCAAGCGCCGGCTCGTCTCCTGGATGCTCGAACATTCCTGGAGCACCGTCCGTCAGTGAAGCAACAATCAAAACAGCACCGGCGTATAATATCGTCGCTCAAATCTTCATACTGCTTCTTCTTCCTGGTATTGTGACACACGGTGCTAATAAAGCTGATGCCTCGTGCCTTAGTATTGGTGGTTGGTGTAGCCGTCGCGTTCCATCAAAAGACACCCGAAAATACTGTACGCACCCGTAGCGCCGGCTCAGTGAGTGGTATGGTGTCGTCAAGTAAGCTGTTCGATCGTGTTGCGGCCGGCCGGACCTGCCGTGACCTTTGGCATCCACGGTTCGCCAGCTGCCTCCGGTACAATGTGCACTTCTGGCGCACTATAATGCCGGGCAGCTTTAAACTGTACATTCCGCTGCTGGTGGTACGGTTCCGTTCCGCTGCTGCTATTGTGTGTCGTTGTTGTTCTGACCGTTTTCTCTTTTGCCGTCAGCTACCACCGCTGGTGAAACTAAACGATGTTACGGTACGGTATCTGGTCGAGCACACGCTACAGTACGTGTACATTTCTCTCTGCACCTACGTACAGGCGGCCCTGTCACTTTCAGCCCAATGTGCATTGCAGTGAGTATCACTGTGTAACTGAGCAGCATGAAATGTTGGAAGGCTCTCTAAATATATTTCGATAAACACCCGACAGCAATTTAGTGGGCCGTCTCAACTACTGGTGTGTAATGTTCTGGCCCTGCTTACTAGGCGTTGCGATTGGACCACCCTTGCCCACGCAACTACTGCGTCTTCAAGCAATTACTTTCTTCAACATGGTAACCGTGTGGTCTTAGCGCAGCTAAAACTCTTCACACTAACCGCACTAACCCTTTACAGAGCCTGGAAGCAGCAGTACGTAAGAGTACCTCTCCTGCCATTCAGTACGCACGACGATCCAAAACTCTTGCGACACTTACCTTCATGGGATTCAGCTCCATCATACTTACCTGTCTGCGAAGTGGCATCGTGAAACAATTCTGGCTCGTAAATCCACTTCAGGACGATCCAACACTGTCCAACAAACCAACCGGAAGCGTGTGCAGTCATGCCGGCAGATGCTGGCAGTATCTAGCAGATGGCATGCTAAAGTACGGCATGGTAGGTATCATCCTCGAGGCAGGACGTGCCGTACTACGCAAATCTAAGCTGCTCACACAAAACCCTCTGGCCATATTTGGGCATGAGTTCCTTTCCGCCTGCAATCTTAAGCTGGGCATGTTTCTGGCGTGCTATGTCGGTATCTTTCGCGCTGTCTGCTGTCTGCTGGGACGTTTAAACGCCCGCGAGGAGGTATCCCATGCGGCGGTGGCTGGATTTCTAGCCGGCATTCCTTACTGTCTCTATCCCACCTATCAAATCTATACGCTCGGGCTAACGAAAGCCATCGAGATGGGCTGGGAGTATTGCGGAAATAAGACACTGAACAGCAACAAACCGCGGACGAGCATTGGTGCGAGCTTGCTGCGGCAGTTACATCGCCTGCCAATGTTACGGCTTGTGCAGATGTTTTCCTTCGGATATTTGGGACACGTTTACGTATTCTATCCACACGTGTCACCCGTTTTCCACCAGAAAGCGATGGACGTGTGCTCCACCAATCTTACGCTGGATATGAAGCGTCGTGTTGGTACGTGGTTGTCGGAGGTCATGTGACACTGGTCTAAGTACACTTTCTCACAATCATTTATATGTTTCGCCTCTCGTGTGTGGTGGAGGAATATTGTTTCCTTACTTGCGTGCTATCCTGTCTGAGGCTTATGGCATTAAATTTGGTCTGTTATTATTTTTAAATTCAAATTCTATGTAACGCTCCGTAACGGTTCGCTCTTCTATATAAACTTGTAAAGCACGCACACATTGCAAGCTTTCACGTGGTAGCTTTGCTGCTGACAGCTCCATCTGACGGGTAACGTTGGGAACTATTGCGCAACAGCGCATTTGACAGCGGCTGTCAAATCGAAATCAAAACAAAACAATTCGTAAATACAAGCGACTCTAGCAAACTGTGTGCAGAATGTCGTTCATTTTACGGCAAAGAATCTTTTCCTTTACCTTCACCACCTTTGGAACCGTTCGCGGTGGTTTGTGTGCGCTCCGTTCTAGTCCGTTTGCACCGCGGGTTTCACACCTCAATCAACTGCACAGCGGGCCACCGTCAGCATTGCTGGCGCACCAACAATCAGCATTACACAACCATCAGCCGGTACGTGGTAAATCGAAAAAGTCCAGCAAACAATCGACCCGGGCTGTGGAC
Source organism: Anopheles culicifacies (assembly GCA_000473375.1). Lineage (NCBI taxonomy): Eukaryota > Metazoa > Arthropoda > Insecta > Diptera > Culicidae > Anopheles > Anopheles culicifacies. The sequence continues at coordinate 2,834 of AXCM01007808.1, read as the reverse complement.
GATGATCTGGACGAGGAACAGGACGAACAAGCCGAGGACGAGTACGAGGAGTTGCTGGGGGATAAACACAACCGCACGGTGCGTGTCACGGTGAACTCGATGCGGGCGGATTTGCTGCTAAAGGCCGGTCTGGGCATTGCCCGTAACAAGGTGGAAACGCTGTTCTACGACAGCAAGATACGGGTGAACGGCAAGCGCTTGATGAAGAAGAGCGCCCAGCTGGAGGTGGAGGACGAGATCGATGTGGTGCGCGGTCCGAGCCCGTCCAATCCGGACCATTTGATCGTGTCGCGGGTTGAGATCGTATCCGTAACGCCCCGCACGGAGAATCTATCCGTCACGTTGCGACGACACAAGTCGCTTATAATAGAAAACTATAAAGACCACGGCTCGTACGGTGACGGTCAGGATAAATAGTTAGGCTTGGATATGGAACCGAATAGAACAGGATGGTTAGGGTAAAACCTTCGCTGTTTAAGAATGTAAGTGTAACAAAGCAACAAACTGAATATATTGTTAATTTGTATAAAGCGACAAAACTCTTCGCAGTAGCTTAACAATTACCGATCGATAAACGGTGTCCGCCTTTGGCACGTTCTAGAGGAAATAGTTTAGAAGGATCTTTGATCCTGTATTTGGCGTAATGTATTCATTATTATAACGAATGAGACTGTTTTAACTCCATAAACTCGTTTTAGGATATCATCCACATGGATAGAAGAAGTGTGTAAGGCCCAAACAGAGGTGGAATGATGGCGTTGAAGCGTCCACTATGAAGGCCCGGATGATGGCGTTCAGGCAATTTTGTTTGATTGTATTACGCTCGTGCAGACGGTTTGATAGATGGCAAGTGCGTCGTTACTGCGCTTCATATTATTTATTGAACAGCTAGAAAATACCATTTGATTACAAACAGACAGGAACGCCACACACAAACACCCGTTTATGGTCAATCACCGGAAATGATTCTCAACCCATCGTGAAGCGTTTCTTATCGTGCTTCCGCGAATGGTATCTCGCTTATCTGCACGTATAAACCGATTTCTCCTCCGATTGCACCTTCTGATGGTACGCTAGACGGGACAGAAGTTGACCCAATCGGCCGGAAAGACGCACTGCTGAAAACCGTAATGGAAGTAGGTGGAGGCCGCGCACGGTCTCATCAAGGCTTCCCAGAACCCGGTCGGTCGCGGTACACACTGCCAGTAGAAGGACGGATTGGTGTGTGGATAGAGGATAGGGTCTTCCTGCATGCAAAGCGGTGGCTGACACAGTGTCCAAACGGGTTCGGGCGTCGTTGAAGATGGCGGTGGCTGTGTAACGATTTCCGTCGTCGTTGGATCCGTATCACCGCCAGTAGGTCCCGGGGTATTCTCACCATCGAAGCTACACTCCCGTTGCCATCGGTGTACCGTAATGCAGGCTTGATAGCGACCGCTAAACAGCAACCCGTGTGGACAGTCTTGCAATACCGGCGCTATTCCCCCAGCCGCCTGGGGAATACACTGCAGAAACGTGGACGGTTCCTCGGTTGGCCACAAACGGCGCAGATCGGCCGCACTGTCACAGCGTACCTCCGCACACGGTTGCAGCGGTTCGAGGCCGGGCAGATCCGCGCACGGTTCCTCCCAAACACCCGGCACGGTACACATCTGGCGCGCGAAATGGAACAACCGCCGGTCGGTACAGGGATGGCGCACCAGCTCCCATGGTGCGCCCGTCGGTTCGCAGCGCACGAAAAAGTTTGGATCCTCAAAAGGCCATATGGTCGCACGGTCCTGCTCCGTAACGCAGCTCGGTACGACACAGTCCACGGGATAGAGCCGGGCCGTAACGTCCTCTGGCCTGACGCCACTAAAGCACACCACACAACACAACAACACAAACGCGAGTAGCTTTACCATTGCTTTCCCTTCCAGTGTCATCCAGTCGAATGAGCCGAAGGATTTAAGCACGCACAGAAAAATAGCATCGCATCCAACGTCCGATATGGGAAGCTATCAGTGGCCTTTGCGAAATAGCAATAGCACCAGCAAGCAACGAACGATCTACGGATGGTCATGAAAGAATGCCGCGCACGGTAATCTACCTCTGATGCGTGTAACTGATTAGTTCGACTATCGCCCGCACTCCCATCCTATCTTTATAGGTTTAGGGGCCAGTGTCAGTGATAGCGGTCAGTGCGCTCCTTTCTTTCTTCCAGCGGCCACATTTGCCCGATACAACCGTGCGACGTAGAATGTACAGTGCATTTTGTTTTTTATTTGATCCTAGCGCATTGGGACGCATTTATCTCTTCGTACTATAATACAACACACACACACAGGAACGTGAATGTACACACGTGTCACATATACAAACCACTTACTAGCTATAAACACGCCACTACTCTGCATACACCATTTCGCTTCTCCCTTCAACCATCACAGTAGCTCACAGCAATTGCAACAAGGACGACAACGTGCTCGGGTAGTAGGCGTTTGTTATTACATATTCTTCCTGTAGGATAGCTGTATTAAGATTTACTGACCGCTGATTGGGCTTCCTTATCACATCCTGCTTCACACGAGGAGTCGTAACCAAACAGCGTCGCCTCCATCATGCATTTGGTTTCAAAAGGAACATTTTACAGTACAAACCCGGTTTAGTTACTATCTGTCCAATAGATATAAAAAAAAACAACAAAAGTACATCCAGTCTCGGGGCAGGTTAGGTTGTTGCGATTGTTCTTATATCAGCATATCATCATCACTATCAGACAACACGTTCGATGGATTCAGCAACAGGCTAGACGTTTCGCTGTTGTCGACCTACGAGACGATCAAAAGGAAGAA
>AXCM01007807.1:0-13584 GCA_000473375.1 Anopheles culicifacies | reverse complement strand
CGGATACTCACCCCGGTTGGTTTCGATGTTCCATACCTTGCCGTCACCGAGACTGCAGTTCGGGGAGGAAAACAAAATATAAAAACGAACCACTCACCCATGGCATGTATTTATGTGTGTGTGTGTATGTTTGTGGACGCAGGGGAATGTGGGTGTGATGCAGCAAAATAAATAAAATAAAGCATTCAATATAATACCTTCCCATCTACTACTTGCTTCCCTTATCGTCGCATGCATTACGTTCGAGAAGCTGCACGAATGGGAACGGTTTCGATCAAGCTTTCTTGAGCTGACACGATGGAAGGTAGCAAATGCGAAAAAAAAACCTCACAGTGTAGGAATTGCGTTCCGTCATCCGCGTTCCTACAGAACCGAGAGCCGTAGAAATATGGCGCCTCCGAAGGCACACTTTGGCACGGCAAGGGTGAAATGAAAAATTGTACACAATTTTCGATACATTTGCCACCTCCCATGTCTGGTCGTCCATTTTGGGCTCCTGCACGTTTGGATGATAAGTTTCGGAAGGGTTGTCAGTGTGTGTGTGTATGATCCCACAAAGAAACCAGCAGAACTTGTAAGCATATCCTGCTAGCGTTTCGCCTTTTCACTTGAGTCGAATTTTATTTAGCTTTTTGATAGGGTAGAACTAAGAACTACTTGTATGGGTTAGGACACACAGTGGAAGTGAGTGAAAAAAGTGCGAGCAAACTGAAGAGGGTAATTTAGAGTTATGCCATCAAGGATCAATTTGAGATGTATTTTTTTATTATTCAGATTGATTGCATACATTCCGGCTTTCTGACTCGGCGCGATACCCCTTTTTCGTTCATGTCTGCTTGGTAATGCTTTATCATGGTGTAAGTTTTTTTTTCCTTTCTGTTATTTATTTATCCCCACAATCTAAAGCATGGTATATTTCACTGGTGGATAGATTTTTTTTATATTTATTCTAATCTTTTACTTTCGCGCTTAAGGTAAACTACACAATAATATATTTACTGTACAATATTATCTGATGCAATCATAAAAAGCTATTGAATGTAATTTCGCTGCAATTTTACGCCAGCTACTAATGTGTTATTCATCAGAGGGCGTGATAAGCACAATTGTAATTGATCGTTTAGGCCCTGTGAAAAGATTTATTATCATTCATTTTCGACTTATTCCATCATTTATCGATGGCGACCGTATAACATTTCTTGTTCGTACGTTTTTTACTAATCAACTATCAATTTTCTAAGCCAGGACCAGCAGCAGCAGCATCAGCAGCAAGTGAAGGCTAATGCATAAAATCATTTACTGCCCAGCATGGTAGTGCCATCATCTTCAATCACTCCCCCCCTGGCTTACCCTTTGAAATGTGCTTCGTTTGCATGCGATGCTATGTAATATACCCAGCGGAGCAACCGAACCGGATACCATTAGAGGATTTATTATTTGCCAGTGACCCAATCTGTGAGTTTGGGTGGTGTTTTCCATTTCCATCCGTTGACGTACAAACCGTCCGGACCGGAAGAATTGGTGTATGTGTGTGTGTTTGGTTTTTTTTTTCTATCAGCATTACGAAAAAAGCACATTTTCGTTAGCTGAATACTTAATAAAAATAAGATCATTTCACCCATACAGGATCAGCAAAGGGTAGCGATGAAGGGAAAACAAATTTCTCTTTTGGCAACACCCCGTTTCGTACGAGATGGATAGTGTACGGGTCGCGCCAGCGGGTCGCAAACGTAATCGTTGTTCCGTGAAGATAGAGAATATTATATTATTCCCCTGTAACGGACCTATCTGCTGTTTTCTTCGTCCATGGAACGCTTTTTTCCGCTCAGTGACGAATGGCGAGCTGGTCAAGGATTCTGGTGACCACCCGGTGAGTTTGCGTAGCACTTACTTCGTTCGTGATTCAAGCACCAGCATGCCGTCCGTGTGTCGGAGTGTGGGTCTAAGATGTGAAAGGAATAGAAAATCCGTTGCAATAGAAGAACCGACGTCCGTAGAACGTAAATCTTGTACTGTGCGCGTTGGGATGGGAGGATTTTTCCTTTATTCTTGTTAGCGTTTGAATGGGAATGTGTTTGCGTTGAACGGAAGTGTACGGGCCGGTTGAGTGGTCAGGTTCCATTTATGGATGGTGTCAAGATCGTTAAGGATGTCTTTATACGTGTAATTACATAAGCGGAAACTCGTTCGTACGGGATCATTTGAGGCGCATTTGGGACGAGATAATGGTACTGATTTTTATATAAAATAGAATCGTCAATATAAAGATATTTTTTCTCATTTTCCAAAGGGAATTTGTAAAATAAACTTAATTAGCAGTTTTAGAAAACAACTGACACCTTGGGGTTTTTGCATTTTTCCCTTATATGTGCACAAGTTCTTGTTTGAGAAGGTGGTAATTCGTTTTTATGACCATTTCCAAGCGCTGTGAAATCAAAAGATAAACATCAACTCAATCGATCGCTTACCAGTCGCTGTGAGAGTGAAGATGCATTACAGTAAAAGCTGAGCGGTTGATTATGGAGGTGGGAAAGGCAATGTTTCCTTCTCCTTATTTCTTTTTCATCTTGGAGGTTCATAGCTTCGCTCACAAGCAAACATGCTCCGGACAGTTTGGCGGGGGGTGAACCATAAAGAGGCAATAAAAGTAATCATCCCTGCTTGCTTGCTGGACTTCCGCTTAGCAGTGTTATGTTGTGCTTGTTCTCGTTTTATTGGTGTATTTTAGCGGGACTGGATTCTAGGGAAGAAGGTCCTTAATGCTTGTTTTTGTTGGAATCGTTTCTGTGCTAAACTCACCATCCACTAGCCTACCGGAAGTGACGATGGTTCGCTGTGTACGAAAAGGAACAAACCGAACGTAATATGGGGTTCGTTCAAATCACGCAACATGTGCACATGTGCGGAAGGGACGTTGGAAGGCGGTGATGCAATCTAAACGAGATGGTTAGCCCCCAATCTAGCCAATCGGTAACAGGCGCAGTGAGAAACGTAATAACCCAACCGAACGCGAACCGCAACTGAAGCCGAAAAATTCGCTCGAACGTAATTCAGTGTGTTAAACAATTTTCCGAGTAACGGAAACCCAAACGAAGGGAAATTCAGTTGATTTATTTTTATTGCATCTTAACGATGTAGATGCTGCCACGGGATACATAGAGCGAAGGTTGGCATACATACACGTAAGTGGATAGATGATGGGAAACCTGAAGGAAGCATATAATCCAAACCAGTTAGAATGAATGGGACTTTTGGGCAAATGGTGTATCGGTTTTTCGCTTTATTTAGTGCGCCGGCAATGATCTGATGCAGTGGAAGCTATATTTCATGCTGTGCAAAGGCGTTTTCTCGTTTTAAGCGAATTTTTTATTTCATATGAATAGAAAAATTTTCACTGGAGAAAAAATGACCGCTTCTGCATGGGTTCATCTTGGTGCATTGTTTGCTGATGCTGTTGTATTTTTAAGGAATGTATCGACTCGAAATGCCAAAACTTTCGAAAACTGATAGCTTCCGATTAGTTTGTACCATTTATATTGTTTAAGTTGAAATTATGTGTCAATTTGCGAATACTTACTTCAATTCCCCAAGAGCAAAATAGCAGAACACGGGAGAACTAGCGCTGGTGCAAAGATTCACTGACCCACGTACGGTCATTGTTTGTTTATTTTGTTTGGCAGAATGAGTAGGACGATCATGTGCTTTTCTTTGCAGTTGTTTTTATTCTCCAATTTCGTTCAACCGTTTTGCTTTATTTGAAAATATAAACAGTTTGTAAAGGGATTGTGCCGTGCGACGTCCATCGATAGTTTTCGTACATCGTTGACCTTTGCTATAATAATCTCTGCAAGTTTTTCTCAATCCTTTTCGCCTTTGCAGGTTTCGAAGGACTTTTTCGGTCGGATCTGCACGAAGGAGACGGTACTGTCGGTGAAGGAGGGTAAGTTTAATGTGTGACAAATCAACATGTTTATGTGTCTGGAGATCGTGTAGCAACTTGGGGGAGAGAAAGGTTCCCGAACGGTCAATGTTTGCCCGAAGCATGATATTCGTTTGGAGATTTTCTCTCCCAACATGTAGTGCTAGTGGGCAGCTGTAGATTACAATTCAACTTGTTTTTCTTCCTTTCTGTATTATACTCAGAGGAACAAAGGTGTTAGCTTGTTCCAAACAAAAAACCGATTTACAAACTTAAATATTTTATTTTATTTTTTTCTGCAGGTGGTACTGATGCCATTGTAAAAAGCCCGATTTGGTACCGGTACAAAGAAGGATACAACAACGCAGTACGTAAAGATGTTACATTGCAAGACTTAATGTGATGTAATGTGTAATGTTATTTTATGAATGTAATCCAAATAGTAATACTGCGTGGTTGTTTGAACCACTCTCATATGATTTTTACATCTTTCAATAGCGTAAAGTTATATAGTAAATTTCACAAAATAAACAGTCTTATTTTCTCAGATTTTTTACAAGTTTTGTGAATATATGGGTATTTGCATTGAGAATAATTTAATTTAACCACCGTCCAACAGCTCCAACGCTTTACGGAGAACACATTCTGACTGCAAATGAAAATAAATTGTGATATTACCAATAATTACATACACAAAACCACTAGAGAGGTCAATGACAATGACGGTTTAAGAACATTTGAATTGCATTTTATTATTGGTTTCATTTTCAATATGAACTGGAAAAACAAAAAAAAAATCTATCGATTTACAGCAATCTCTTCCGTTGTTCTAGAATTTTCTCTAATATACATGTTTAAAAGTTTACGCACAAGTGTAGATGCAGCACAAGTGTATATGAAGTTTACGCAGCTGCTGTCGTTCTAATTCCCATGATTTTTTTTTTTCACAAGGAGATAGTCTTTTCTTCGATTCTTGGGTGCGTTTGTGTTTCCAACTTTATAATACATAATAATATTGCTGGCACATTTCACATATTTATTTGCACATGCTTATGTTTGTAATAATTATTGGCGATCCTACTACTTAATCGACGGGCTTAAATGCAAAACTAAACGCTATTAGTTGCTGCGTGTTTCTTGATTAGTAAGTATGTGTCTTAATATGTTCAGCCTAAAGAGACGGCACTGAAGAAAGTATGCACAATTGCTTCGCTTTATTACTATAATTCTTCCCTTTTCTTTGTGTGGTATATCAAACGTTCGGTTATTGCTAATGAATACTGCGCAGATTTTTTTTTGTTTGTACAAATGTGTGCGTGTGTCGGCATTTTGATTCTTATTTAATCACTAGCTTTAAACGTGTGCATTTAGTATGTTATCATAATCTACATGTAGGTTGCTCATTGTTCTTTGCGTGTTCTTGAATTCGATGGAGTTTTGTTTTTGCTTTGCCATTTTGTATGTTTTTAATCATGACATTTGACTATACTTGTTAAATGACATGTCTATTTTAGAATGTACAATTTATTGAACTTTCCCTCCAGACAGTGAATTATAAAAAAAATTTTCATTACTGTTTTTCTATTAAGAACTTTTAAATCTATTTCTTTACCGTAATTTATTTGTCTTTTGAAGAATGTTCTTTTATTGCAGATTTTGAAGGGGTATATTCTATTCGATAATCGGTCACAAATCTTTTTAATTCGTGTGTTTTCACCTGACGATTTATGAACGGTAGAACGATTTAGTGTCGAAGATTAATTATTATTCAGCTCACCTATTTGTTGCGGTTGCGTCATGAATATTTCCTTTCGTTTCTATGCATTATTGTTAAAAGTTTGTATTTTAAGCGGAAAGTGCTTTATTCGTTGGAATCTGGCTTCTCGTTACCGGAGCTGGCGAGTGAATGCGGTGATCGGGGTGAGTCTGCATGAGATGCCATGGTTCTGTTTTCCGAAGAGCTTCCGCTACTGTTGGTTGTCGCATTGTTGTTGTTGTTCGTGTTGGTACTATTGTTGTTATTGTTGGGAATGTGGTGCATGCTTGCCAGATGACTAGCACCGGCTAGATGATGTGCACCAGCCGATGCAGCCGCTGCTGCTGCCAAATGGTGATGGTGATGATGATGATGCATGGAAAGATCGTTGATGAAGTCGGACGGCTTCCGTCCTGCACCACTGAGTGCTGAGTGTAGCGTGAGCGGTGGCAAATGGAATCCGGGAAAGGCAAGTCCAGCAGCAGCAGCTGCCTGCAATGAATGTAGCAGAGCGGCCGAATGTTCTTGCGCCTTACGCCGCAGCTCGGCGACGGACGATGATCGAGGATCCGGTAAACCACTGTTTACAACCGAATTGGTGATCGACGAGAGCCCGGAAGCGGATGATCCAACCACTGAGCCGGCGAGGGAACTGGTAGAGGGTGGGGATGAAGAGCTGCACGTGGGTGATGAGGACGATCCAGTCGTTGTGGGTGCTTTTACTGGACAGCATGAACATAGTCCAGGGAAGGCAGCTGAAAGAAAAAAGCGAATATTTATCGTTTAAAAAATTGTATTTTTTGTGTAAGGAGTATGAATATTTGCTTGAGTGCTATATTTGCTTAGCTATCAAAAATAGGCCACTATCGAAAACAATATACCAACATCAAATGGAAAGCTAGGTGAGATTTAATCTGCGTAATTTTATTTAATTCGATTTGCCCAAACAATCACCCCTAGGGAAACTTGTGCTCATCGCATTAAACTTTAATCGAATTCGACTGTGAAGGATAAGAGAATCGTTGACAAGCTGTACATTTGTGAAGCGCTCCGTGTAGATCGCAAGAAGAACGATTCGTTTCATAACAAAGAACAAGAAACTACGAAAGACTGGGCGTCTCCATGTTTTTTTTTACAAATCACCGGCAACCATGCGTCTCCATTCATGAAACTTGTTTCACTGGGTTGGCTGTAGCATGTTTGGATTGAAAAGCCACCAGAAATTAAACCAACCAAAACGGCTTCCTACATTGCTGGCATCGCTGGACGCACAGGTGTTGAGCGTTTTTTTTTCACCATTTACTTTCCAGCAGCTGACATGGTTTTTGGGGCACCACGTTTAGCAAAAACATGAACGTATATTGAGTTAACGGGTGCTTATGCATGCATGGGTGTGGAAGGAATTTTGTAAAACTTTACCCCATAAAATTGTATCCTTGTTCTTCTTTACCTTTTCCAACAAGCACACAGCACCGTCTTACGCTAAGGGACGTATTTTGAGTGTGTGTGTGTGTGTTTTTTTACTTTCTGGCGCTGTTTTACACCCGGCTGCCTTTCCATCCCATGGTATGGGATGTAATGAAATTTAAATTTATTTTTACGGGTGTTTTAACTTGATATTGACGCTGGTAAACGAATTAAAAGGCGATTCCGGCTGAGCACAAGCTGTTGCGAACGTTATGTTTCGTTAACGTGCCTGTGCGGGTCGGATGTGTCGGAGGGCTTTGTTTGCGGTCGGACGGTAAGGTTAAGAAAGACGATGGGCAAATAACCATGAACGCGAGGTTGTGGCAGACGACGAGACGGGTCTAGGTGTCTGGTTGATGACAACAGCGATTTAAGGGTAAAAGAACCCAATCGTTAGACAGTGAACAGCATTTGAGAAAGCTATTATGGAAGTAAATCTTTCATGAATCGGCAATGTTCGGTGAAGTGAAGTGGATTTTTATATTATTTAGAAAGCTTGCAAAAACAAAATTAACATTATAAAAGAATGGCTGGTAATTGATAAATCTAATTATAGTGAATATCTAATCACACACCATTCGCCCTTCACTGCAGCTGACTAATTCAAGCATCACGTGCATAAATCTTTTCCGCGGTGAATCAGAATTATATTTTAATGCACGAAGCAAATTGTTTTACATCATCTTCATCAGCTGCACGAGACGGTTGCGGTGAAATTTGATGGAATGATGGAGCATTCACTTGACTTCGCGTGAGGAAAGCATGGTTTTGTAAGACACATGACGTCCTCTATCAACCGCCGCTTCTGCTATCGCCAGGAACGATATTTTCCTTTGGCCTGAAATAGTTTAGCTTCTTGCTTGTAGCAAGCGCAACGTTTCGGCCAATAAGGCAAGGTGCTACGTTGCGTTCTGGATGAATAATTCATCCACTACCCGTGGCATCCCATGAGCTATGGGTGTAAGAGTTGTTCCTTGCCGCTTTGCGAATAGTGGTTCCGTCTTCCGTGCCGTTCGGAAGTTCGTTCCGATGCACTTCAATCATGCGGGTTTTCATCTGCCGGAGTGGTGTGGAGCTTGCTAATCTTCTTAGCTGATGCTACTACCCCATCCGACTAGTGTAGTACCGACCCCAGGGGCAAGGACATTCCCAAGATAGGGAAGAAAACCGCATCGCGTTTTCTGCTCCCCTCCCATGACAGCCTGTTCCTTTGAACTATTAGCACTATCAGGTCGTTTGCTCTATCCAACCCTTATCGTCCAACAGGCAACAGCACCATCTCGAAGACGAACGAGTCGGCGAGCCAGTGCAGGAATGGAACGTGTCTCGTGGTTTTTCCTGCAACACCCTTAATGTGCGGACCGAAAAAGGCACCCGAAATACGAGCAGCCCTCTCCAGTGATCCGCAGGTGCAGCTTGATTGCTTTCGCTTTTCGTTTATTAAATTTTTCATCGTATCCGAGCGCCCCCTGGCACGGAGCTGAGTTCCATACCAGCTGACGTGGATGGTACTGATGGGGAGGGGAATAGAGGAGGGGCACGGGAAAGAGATAGACATAATCATGCCGTTAAAGTGTAATTTGATGCTGTTTAAATTATCAATATTGTGCACAAGTGAATAATTAATTAGCATCACTTTGGAACGAATACCGCTCAGTAACGCGTTAGGACGAACGGTCTCTATCGTGAGGTTCCGTAAGAGACCGTCTTTTGGTTTGCATTTGGTAAGCTCTCGTGTAGCGGGAGCACCAGAACATAAGTTAGTGTGGCAAGATGGTCTTGTTTCTTGCCTGTAGTTGGCATATCGCTAAGAGTGTACTCGGTGGATTCATTAGGATTATGAAATGAAAGTTTGGGTAATGAGAAATTTAACTTTATTAGTGTTAATTTACATCCGGAATAGTTTATGTTTTCTCCTATGTTAAGTGCAATGAAAGTAATGCATCATCTTTTTGTTTTATCGTATCCTGTAAAATATAAGATAAGGCCAGTCACAATTCCAGCTTCTCGTACTGCAGGATGGAAAATACCCACATTATGGTCGTTTCGACTTTCTAGTCAACAGTTTTTTTTCACCTTAGTGATTATAATAGCTACCTTTTAAGTTGGGAAACAGTGGTGGATTGAACTGGGAGCTGAGTGAAGCTAGATGTGGTGGCAGGAACAGTGGAGGCGTAGTTCTTGGCTGTCCATTATCCAGTACCGGTCGAAATCCACCATTGCTGTAATGAAACAATACACAAGAAGGTTAGTTGAAGAATTATTGATTAAAAGATCATTTTTAACAGCTAATACCAATTACTGTAAAGGTAAACACTGTCAAGCGTTCGCATTAAAGAACACTTTTTCGATGTTGAAGCATCGGCTATTTCAATTACCGTGCCCGCTGCTACTTCTGCTTGATCATATTTCATTAGCGTTAATCTATCTCCAATTATCGAATTAACTTCTTTCATAAGCAGCGCACCGTTCCACTGGCACTTCTTTCATTACCGTCCCATCTTTTATTGGATCGAACTTTTGCTTCCCAAACATAAACGGCAGGCGAGAAATGATCTGTCTGATGAGCAGAAACATCCTTCAATCTTGCGCCCGGTGTGAAGTTGTGGATTATTTCGAGGAATTTGTAATCAACTTCAGGGTGGGGCATTAGGGCGCACACACAAGCATTTGCAAGAGGTTTCGAAACAAATCCTTCATGCCCTACTCATCCTCCTGCCAGTCCGATAACCGTGAGCGAACGATGTACGAACGAATGGGAAAGCTATTCGTTTGTGCCAGAGAAAAGGGAGAAAACGGAGCGTTTGATATTCTTTTGAAATTCAAATTCAAATTAAATGAACCTCACCAGCACACACACACACACACACACACACACACATACATAGGGAACGGAAGCTCGACGGTGTGTAATACAACTACAGCAGGAGGAGTTTAATCTTCTGTGGAAATATTAGTGTTTGGTTTCGTGATTTTGCTGGTGCTGGTTGATTCGAAAGGAATCAGCCCGTTCGTTTGGCTTTTGCTGCGACCGGCAAGTGTAGCTTTGGAAGCGCTGCTCAAGCTTTTTGATGTAATTTACGCTGTTTAATTTGCTAATTCTTATCTCAAACAGGGCAGAGTGTGCTGAAAACACACGAAGGGATAACGCTGAACCATACCACGTGATGTGTGGCTGATTATACTGTAGAGGAAACCCGGAAGGGTAGTGACGAAGCGTATTTTAATTACGTTTGAGATGAAACACTTTGCTGCGTATCCATGGCATGATGTTGTAAGGGTTTTTTATAGATCAACTTCCAACTTTTTTTCTAAGGAAAAGTATGGTCCTTGAGTTAATTTTTGTATAAGCAGGGAATGATATCAAGCGCCTTGGAATGGAAAGTGGTCCTGCAAGAAAAAGGCTCTTAATTATCAAACACAAAGTCGAAATCTAATTAGCATGTGCAGAAGCAATCCTTAATTAAATGGCATAACACACTGCACAGACACCCGTTCGGAGGTGCTAATTTCATCACCTGCTAAATACGATTTATCGAACCGATGGTGCCGTCTCGTGCTGACGGAATCTGTCTCGAGTGTTCGAACGGTCAAGGTGTCGAGCGATCGGACAGGCCCGTTCCCGAACCAAACCCGAACTCATCAATATTTCAGTAATCCTGGTCAGCTCTCGGTGATTTGGATAATTGCATTTTAAATCCCCTTTCCACGTCCCGGTGCAGTGTGGTTTGGATGACCGGGCGGGTTGGATGACTTGAGAGTCGGATCTTCGTGTATGTACGAAGAAAATGGACACGCTCCTAATGGGTTTGTGTAATCAAGAGGGATAAGTTCCTCGTTGCTAGTGGTCCCTTAGAATGTTGTAAGAAGGTGTGTGTGTGTGTGTAAATGGAAGCTTGTATTGGAAAGTGTTGGATCCGATTTTCCGCATTCCCGGATTCATTCTTGCTTGTACAGGAAGAGCTCCAAAGAGGGTGAGCTCGAAGCAGATGGCCAGAGGGAAATCAAATTAGCTAAAACATGTTTTAGCATAAGAGCTTCCATTGGTTGCTCATGTGCTGCGGTGCGGCTTGCAAGTGGAGCTCGTCTCTTTCCTCGATGGCTCGATTTACCGCTCCAGCTTCATAATCCGATGGCCTTGATGGGGTTTCGTAGGGAAATCTTGATATTTCCCTAACATTTCACGCTCAAGATCCGTATCACGGACAGCACACCGATCCTTTCCTACCGTGTAAATAATCAAACGGAAAATCAAACCATAACTTTCTTGTGTTTTCGTGCAGGAAAATTATTAATTCAATAAAGCACACACTGAAACACCCGTACACATGATGTGTTTTGTGTCATCTTTGTGCATCTCGGTCTGTAGGTAAGCACAGATTTTCATTACGGAAAGAGCACCAGCAAAATGGTCGATTGATCCTGTACACGGTGAGAGTAACCTGAGTGAGGGCTTTGGGAGACGGGAAAATGGAAGAGCCGTGAGATATTTCGATGTTGATCCGTACGTGTGTTTGCTGAACACATCAAACGCGCATAATCCGTTAAATAATTAATCAAATAAGGCGGTAAACCCTTCGCACTTTCGTTTTAGAGATTTTTTCTTCTTTCGGCAAGGATTTAAGAAAATGTGCTACGAAGTTTTGAGAAAATTTTAAGGGGTGAGTAATGATTGAGTTTTGGCGTTAAGCGGTGATCTTTGTTCGGGGTGTAATTGAAGTGTTAGAAGGTATCAATATTTTTTGCGAATTCGAAGAAAGTTGTTGAAATTCACTTCTCAATAGATTATGATAGGCATACTATGAAATAACGTGAGAACAAGAAGCGTTTGAGAAGAGGTGAAGATAATTGAACAACAGCGTTTTTCCTTGATGAAATTCATATGATTGTTGTCATGAAATGGACGAATATATTTGTAATTGTTCGTATATCTTAAGACGCGCGATCAAGCTCTTTCTCTTACGCCACGAAATACATTCAGTGAAGCCTTTTCTGTGTCAGTTATGAAGTAGAGTGTTACATTCCTTTTTTTTTCTCTCTCATTATTGATGTGACAACTAAAGATGCCGAACTGTATTTATGCAACATCACTATGCTTTGGCTCTTGACGCTAGCTCGGTACCGCGGGCGCGAGTCAATCGAATTGAGCACTTATGCAAAACAAACGCAGATGAAAATAAATTAATTAACGCCAATTAATACCTCGGGCCCAGCAGCTTCGCCATGCTTACTAATTGATCTGTCAACCCACGAATCGCTCAATTGGTACTGCTTCGCACACGGCCATGGCTAGATCTAGCCTGGCGAATTGCTCTCATTCACACCCGTCAACATTTCGATTGTTCGATCTGTTTGTAGAGCTCTTCAACAAAAAGGACTTCCCCAACGGAACACGAATGCTTTGGGTGCCAAACGGAGCAGTCAAACTGAAGGCTCGTACAGCTCATCCACCGCCCTATGGGAAGAGGGTGGCAACTATGGGGACCGTATTCAGTATCGTCTAATTCTGATGATGAACAAATTTTATTAGTCATAATTAAGATTAATTAATGCATTCGCGCGCGCGAGCCCGACAGGCCGAGTTTAGCCGTTGCTGGCTGGAAACGTTGCTCCGAAATGGAACACATCTTGAGCCAATCAGCACAAGTAGCAGAAGCACACATCAGGAACACGAAAGCATTCCGGCAAACGTACGCAAACCACTTTTGTTGCGTGACACTTGGGTTTTGTAAAGTGGGAAGTGAGAGAGAGAGGGATCTCTTCCTTGTTCCTCGTTGCTATCGAATTGATTTGAATAAATGTGTATACAATTTAATTTACGAATCACTTGGAATAATCAGTCGTACTCTGTTGGTGTTTTTTTTGTCATTGTGTGTGTGTAGGTTGAGTAGAACCGTACAGAAATTCATGACGTGATGCGTCCTTTAACGAGTTATTCTGTCTGAATTGTGTTTCGTGTCAAAAAGTGGATCATTTTAATGGAAATCATCGTCGATGCACGACCATGAGAGCTGTTCGATGAGTTGGAGTGGAGAATTTTCTACCCTTGACTTTTAGTTGGTAAAATATGTGAATGAATGATTTCTCATCGATCAATCAAATGGAATTACTTTTCAATCGAACAACCATCATATTGTGAATATGATTTATCATAATCTACTGCTTCACACTGAGCATGCAAATGAATACTTTGCAAGTTAACGAAAGACAATAAAAATTTACAACAAAATACATCAATCTTTGTGATTCATCAAGTCAAGTCAGTAAGAGGGTTTTTTGGCCAAAATGTCATACATACCATTGAAACATTGAAGCACTGCCAATCCTGCAGTGATAAAGCAATTGAAAAATGTATTAATCAAACTTATCGCTGTTCACGTCAAGGAAACTATTTAATCTTATATTTGACCTAAATATTTTTTAATTGAGCCTAAAGTTTCTA
>KI424670.1:4091-16523 GCA_000473375.1 Anopheles culicifacies | reverse complement strand
CTGTGACGATCCTTTAAATGCCGCCATTTAGCACAATTTTGCGCCATACATGCATTTGCCAAAATGTTACCCCGATGTGTATATGTGTGTAGCTTCCACTGCCATGTTTGAGCGTTTCGAGCCCATATTCTTGATTGCTGCTCCATTTTATCAACCCACTTGAAGTGGTCGTCCCGGTGCCTCGTGCACAACAAAGCTTGGAGGAGCACTCCAACAACTCCCTTATCCGTGCGGAGGAGGGTGAGAGAAACGTTCGGAATTCAATTTATCTGTTTGCGCACGGTGACATTTTGTCGGTGCATTATCAAATAAAACCTTCACCAATGTTTGTCCCCTGGGGGCATAAGAATTCCCTTCTGCCGAGCGCTAAACACATCGTTCGGCTTTGATGCAATAAATAATGTACGTCCAATGCCATAAACAGTACCATGATTTATGCTGCATCCTTTCTGCCCGTGAAACAGTGCAGTTTGAGCTCCAGACATTGGACATCGTTCGGCGTACCATCACAAAATGATCTGCAAACCTTAATTGATCGCGCCCGATCGTACTGTGGTTCGCGTTAGTGGATGTTTTGCTTCGGCAAGTGTAACCTTGTGCCGATTTCCTTCGAAAAGGTTAAATCGTTTTATTGAACTGAAATGTGCGAAAACACTGAAACAATCTTCCGGTGTGAGCGTGAGCGATCTTCTGCGACGCCATGGCGTTTATGCACTCGTGGCAAACGAGATCGGTTTATGTCGCGCACAGGACTGTGCGCAACGGGTGGTTAATTGTGGCTGTACTTCTTGTGTCCTGGGTCTTGCTTAAGTGTATACGTGTGTGTGTGTATTTGTGGGATATTGACTAGGCTCACCAATTAAAATTCCAATGGAAGTTCACGAAATTGTAATCCAATGAGGGCAAGCATTTCATATTACCGAGGTGTTATTGAACAGCTAACTTTAAAATCGCATCTAGTGTAAAAAAAAACTTGCAATGAGTGTACTTTATTGATTTTTGGGGCAAAGAAATTTTATTTTTTATTAGCATTTTCCCACCTCTTCATAATGGAGGTTAATGCACGCAATGCATACGAAAGACCGCCATCATCGGAATAGGGGTACCCACTAAGTGAGGAGCTACATTTAATGTTCTAAAATTTTAATACAGGTACTGAAGAATTACTTAAACTTTGCTGTTTTATGTAGCTTTTCGAAGGCATCTTTTGTAGCTTTAGGAAACAGCTTCATTAATTTTAGAGCTCCAGTAATCATCCCTCAATCCAATGCCGCTCCTTAAAACTTTCCCAGAACTGCATCAAACATGTATTCTCAGATACGAAAAAAATCTATGTAAGAAAATGGTTCCTGTTATAAACAAGTGTGTAAAACTAACGTTAAACAGATAGCAGATAAAACAAAAGAAAAAACTTACTTCGAGATTCTATTCGAGAAACAAAAATCATGATTGTATTATTGGAGTATTACGCAAATAACTATGCATATTATTACACATTTTCGCAGTATTTCTTCTAGTGTTAAACGAGGTAATTCAAAATTTAAAACATTCTCACACTCTGTATATTGCGGACATTGAATAGGGAATTCTAACACACTCCCCTTCGTATTGTTTCTGGAAAATGTCTTCAGAAGACGGCCACAATATCACCATGTACCCTCCATTGCATTGCGCTTACATTGCGTCACCGACCATTCGCCCTAGCATTGCTTCACAACCGTCTTTATTCTACATCTTGAGCCATCTACCATGGCTGATGCACAAGAATGTTAACGAATGGACGACCATCGTTGCCACGGCAACGCCTTCTCCTTTTGTCTAGGACGCGGTAGAACGGTGGGAGAGAATAATAATGGCCGACGGCCGATGTAAAGAGACGATGGGAATGAGAGATGGAACGGGAATCAATTAAGGACAATCCGAATTCAGCTGCTGGCGGCGTTCGATTCGCTTTATCGGGCATCTTTCTTCCATCTTTATCCGTCCTTATTCCTTGCTTTCCTTCACTTGTTTCCTTCCCAGCAGTCCCTCGTACGTGTGTACTATTATTCATCTTCATGTTTTTCTTCTGTTTCTTCTTTTTTGTTTCGTTTGTGGAAAAGTGTCAAGGCAACGTGGCTGCCCATCGAATCTTCCCGAGCTTACTAAGAATGGTGCAATAAATTAGACGCTGAAATGAAGCGCACAACAATGGAATTGATGCAGCTTAAATGGTAAGGATGAGTTCCAGAAAGAAGAAACAAACCCCAGACGAACGAAAGGAATATGACGTTTGATTGGTATCGGACAGTGACGAACGGTTTCTTTCTCACACACGCATACCTCGTTCGATAGCAGAGAATATAAGAATTCCGGAGTATTATTATCTATTATACTTCAGTCCGGTGTGTTTTATACGCTTTCCAATCAAACAGCATTTGGTATATCTTCTAGTTGAAAGAATTTATGTAAAGAATTAGGAATATGATTGAAAGAATTCTCACAAACAGCGTTCCGGAAAGAGGATGCTCTATTAGAGGACAAAGAATCAAAATTGATGCATGATTCAAACCGAACAAACGAATAAAAAAAACTCTCGCTATTATCTTTCTCTAGCTCAACCATTTTAATGGATTATTTAAAATATTATTCAAATATCATGTTCCCTTTTGTATTTTTCCCTCTGCAAATATGGCCGCCGTCCATTCGACGAAGCAATCGTTCCCATTCCCATATTGTGATCATTTAATTTCTGGCTTTAAGCTTCCACGATGGCCACCAGTTCTACCGCAGCCGAACGGTCACATTGAACTAGCTTCTGCTGTAACTAATTAAAGGCAATCCGATCAAACGGATAAGCCCTTATCCGATCGTACGTCGTAAGGGAATTGGGGAAAAAACAGGGACCCCGGTTCGTCCAAGGCACATTACAGACAAATTGAAAACGATGCGGAGAAAGAAGTTTGACCACAGTCGAATTAAAATATCTTACGTGTGTTTGTGTGTTGTTTTTTTTCTTTTTCTTTTGTGTCTGTGTTATTAATTCCTGTTGCTGGGTCGCATATTTAGCTCATTTCAGCAGCAGAAAACCCCGAACCGGACCATTCCGTCATTTTCCGATTCGTTGCTTTTGCGTTCTCGATAAAGCGTCCGGGGTTTGTTTTTTTATGGTACCAGGCGCGGGTCATAAACGTCCTCCGAGTAGGAACGCAAACGCAACAGAACCGATGCGTTCCACTGTTTCTTATTCACTGTGTTTTCCTTTTTCGATTTGTTCTGTTTTTTTTTCGATGGCCATTCCCAGCAACTCGTTCGTTCGTTCGGCGGCTCGTCCTCGAGGATCATTTTTAAGATCTTCGCACTCGGCTGTGCTTTTGGTAGTCCAAACAAAACGAAAAGAGAAATCATACTCACTTCACGGTGTACTTCTATGTCCGACTGGAAAAGGGGGAATAAAACCAAAACACAAAAAACATGAAACATTTTAACAAACTTACATACGTTACAGTATAAAGTGTGAGAGATGGGCAAATTCCCGCACTGTGTGCATGAGAAAATAATAAAAATAAATTCCTCTTTTTTATTAACGATAGGGCGGCAAGAAATGCAATAATTCCTTTGGGCAAATCGATGCAATAATTTTATGCAATGCTCATTGCGACCATGCAGAATGGCACTACTTTTATACGACCGTCACAAATGCGGATCATTATTTGATATTGCCATATTAAGTTCGATGAAAATTACTTTGGTTTGTTTGGGAAATAAAACAGTCTGTTAATAGTATTTTTATTTTTCCTTTGATTTGCTCATTTTTTGTTTGATTTCATGATTTTTATTCGAAGATTTCAATTCGAAAATAATAATGCAATGTTTTAAGTTAAATGTTGATAGTATTAATAGAGTTGTAATATAAAGTCCATTTTTTGTGGAATAATCTTTGCTGTTTCAATAATAGCTCTGCTTTGTTTGCATGTTTCTAGCATCAACAATGACATAGATTTTGTGTTCGTTTTTGCCTTTAGTTTTGTACATACATTTCTTGTTTTGTTTGTTTCATAATGTATCTTTGCTTATGTCTTTATTCTTTATTTCCTTATTTTTGTTATATATTCCTTATATCTCTTTCCCAAATTTTTTACAGCTTTTATTTTTTGTACATGTCCCCACACTCTGTGAGCACGGTAAAGTTGTTCCGATTCACCATGGTAACGGGATATTTATGAAAAGCAGCAGCATTCTGCTCTGCTGCTCTGAACGATCCGCCATGCCCGTTAACATCACCGAAAATTAATTAGATAGATAGCACCCGGACCGGTATGCGAAAGAAAATGGCATGAAGGCACACACAGGCAGGAGCACAAATTCCATTGGTTCATCGATCGCCACACAAAAACCGTGTCTTTATGTGCGTCAAAATGAAGACATAAAATTTCGGAACCGCATCCATCGGTCAGCATTCGTGATGATGGCGATGGCTCTTTATCGTGTAATCAAGCGGCCCATTAGCCATTGCGGTGGAGCCTGCCTTTAGGGGGTTGGTGGATTTCTTCTGCACTTTTGGGGCTCTGCCCGGGTTGGATCATCAAAGTGTTGTCCGTCGGTGTCCGGAGGGTGTGAGGGGAGTGAATAAAACAACTTCGATGATAGGACGAGCGGTGGCATCATAAAATGCGTTCGCTCGACGCATGAATCTTGACGCACCAAATCGACCCGTTTCCGAACTGCCCGAGCACCGCTGTCTACATAATGGACGGTTCACTCCAGCGTGGTCCATTTCCAGATCCGTGTATTATTAGCCATACAAGCCATTAATTAGCGTGGATAGCAAATGTGGCATTATATCTTATGGCTAGTGGCGTTAACTGATTAAATTTGATGTGACACTTGGGCGGATGGTACGTATGTGTAAGAAAAAGCCACAAGAGATGTAACATTTTATCAGCTATTCTTCAACCCATCTGTATGTATGTGAAAAATAAAAATCATTACAATAAATGTTGATACGAATTGAGGTATCCAAAAGACTTCATTGCTCGTCTCATAAGTTCCGGTAGAATCTTCAGTTATTACTTCCTAATTTGCTCAGCATAACTTTCAATAGAGCCATAACCTTCACTCTACATGCAGTGCTTTTGAGGGACAGGACCAATATTTACAAAAAAAAACCTTTAAACAACACACCCCTTCGCGTCCCCCCCCCCGTCCCCCCATTTCCCTTCTCGTTCCTACCCATCCATCCTATCTTTTTGCTTAATCTAGTTCGTTCAAGTTCCCCCCCGAGGACTTCCAAAAGGCTTGATCCGCCACTGCCTCATGCTTCTCCAAGATTAATTGACCGATTTTTCTTCTCTTGACTGTAGTTTGAGTTTAATCCTCTATCGTTGTACTAGACAACAACAGACACCGCTCAAAAGTCCTTATCACAGAGCTTACCTACGAGGGGACATAACGTGAAGCAAGTTGTTTTTATTGCGATTAATTATGTTTAACACGTTTTCAACATCGGCAAAACAACAATCGATCATTGATACTTGAAATATAATAAAACTACTGTCTGTTATCTTAGATAAAGAAAGTTACATTAATAAAGGCCAAACATACTGATAGTAACATGTTGTTAATTCAAATAAAATACAAAAAGGAAATTAATTGCAGGGTAAAGGACATTAACATAAATTCACACTAAACTGAATAAAAACTGATTGTAAAAAGTACACACACAAATTTCTAGCTCATGTCTTTTTAACTGGCTTAAAGTGACTGAATCCCAATCAAATCATTTCAAAATCATTTTGTACCGATCTTTGCTTATGAAAGATCAGTAACAGCACACCACTAAAACTGAGCAAACTAACATTTTAGCATTTCATTTCAATACCTAAACTAAACCAAGTTAGAGCTTGTTTTTCACTATACCTGGAAGAGTCTTTCAAGCAAGAGTCTTTACAATCATTACAGCTAATAGTTGAGCAAAAAGATCAACTAAGTGTGCTAGTATGTTTGTAAACCATTGATTTTAAATTTATTACTTTAGAATATTGTTAAAACATTGCAAATAGCATAATGAACAAAAAAATACTCCATATTACAACATGAAAGGTGAAAATGAGAATTTGATCCAATTTATTTTCACCACCATTAACTAATACTTTGACTAATAGATGGCGCTAGCGCAAAATATTTCATCGCGCTATTACGCGGTGTTTTTATTCGATGTGTTGTTGATGAACTACCGTTTGATTTAACAATAAATCATATTGTTTGTTACAACATATTTGCACCTCTAAACATTAAACTATTGCTAGGAATGTTATTTATACATTATTTATATCGTTATCTGTTTGATGAGTAACATTGCTTGATGAAAATTTGGCTTGGAAAGCCCGTTTCCATGTGCTATGTTTATGCTCTTTCCATGAGGGGAAAATAATGGCCTCATTTTACCAGCATAACGATAATTTGTTAAATAATAACGGACTACAAAGATAATGTTTCAAAATTGTAATATTGATTTTTGTTTAATAGAAGAACAATGCGATGCTGAAGCAATTTCAGCAAACGTCATAAAATTGGCCGCTACCCGACACTGTGCTCCATAAGCCCCAAACCGGTTTTGCTATGCTACAGAAACGCATTAATTGTTATTGTTGCCATCGCAGTTCCATCAATTCGGCATTACCAACTACTACATCCACGTCTGTAATTAATTTGCAGTATACAAAATGTAAGTCAAAAGTAACAAATCACTCGCTTTATAGACACTCGTTCTTAGAATTTATTGTAAACCCATCACTCTGCGCAAGTTGTATAAAGAAAAGCGCCTACATCCCCAGTACCTTTTCCATCACTGCATGAGGTTGACGCATAAGTTCCTGGTGTTCTTCCAAGTTGAATATATCCGAGAATTCGACCACTTCATCGCGACCGGTCAGCACATCCCGAGCAACATTTGTCGATGGAAGGAACGGCAAATGACCGACCTTCGAAACGGCTTTCAGCTCCATTGCAATCTTGAGCGGTGCCGCTAGTCCCTCGTGTTTCCGCAGCATCTGCATGTTGAGATTGTGACGATGTTGATTGTACTGCAAAAACAAACGTTATGCATTTTATGAAACACGTAAAAGCATTGCTTCAACTAAAAGCTACGGGTTTTGCTCATTACATTTAACTCAGATTGCTTCAGCGGATGGACAGTCTGTAGCTGAGCGGCACAAGTTTCATCGCGCGGCTCCAAGTGTCCCAAGAACTCGTTGAATGTTGCTGGCATTTTCGGCGTTACTTTAAGAGCAGCATCCTGTATAATGCAGACAAATGGAAGATAATTGGTTGAACGCGTTATTCGATTAACAAACTGTAATGTTCTTGCTTACCATTTTGCAACTTCTAGTTTTGAGATGTAATTTGCGTCTATCGTAAATGTTTTCCTTTTTGCAAGTAATGATGGTGCAGCGTTGACAGTTTGAACTGTCAGTTCATAGCTGCTGTCACGTCCCTTCAGAAACGGACCGTTGGATGAAAAGTTGTTTTGTAAATTTACAAAATTCTGATGCAAATTTGAATGTTTTTTTTATTTCGAAAAATGTTTAATCACCCTTACTACATGTACCAAACTATTTGTG
This sequence comes from Anopheles culicifacies, assembly GCA_000473375.1. Classification (NCBI taxonomy): domain Eukaryota; kingdom Metazoa; phylum Arthropoda; class Insecta; order Diptera; family Culicidae; genus Anopheles; species Anopheles culicifacies. The sequence continues at coordinate 8,922 of KI424670.1, read as the reverse complement.
AAATGGTGCTAGCTAAAATAGACACGCATTGTTTTCGTAAAGAGCCGCAAAGTGGGCAAAAGATTTGCAACGATTCATTTTTTTTTTCAATAATGTTCAAATTTCGCGCAAATGTCTCAGTTTGTGTGAGCACACCAAGGAGAGATGCGTTTGAAAATAATAACACAGATAGTAAATAGCGATTAAGGCATCATTCAGGCACATAACTCCTCGTGCTGCTGATTGTTGTACAGTCGAAAGTCTTTGTTATCTGTTGGGGCTCAAAACGCATTCGGTCACCTTCTGAATCACGACGCATTCAGTTCCTAACATACCGTCACAAGAATGTAAGCAAATTTGTTCTTTGTCTGTTGCGCATGGTTTCATTACCGCTTTGCTGTAGCATTGAATTATCGCACAATCCTTATGGTAATTATCTTATTTTTTATTTATAAACACTCGTTTCAGGCGACCCAAACTTAGCCTCCAACAGCTGAACGCGCTACCGCCCGCCGAGTTTCATAATACGTTTGCAAATGTTATTGAATGCTGGCCGGAAGCAGCTATATTCTGCTCAGCCCTGCTGCCATTTAAAAGCTTCATCTCAATGATTGCCGCCTTTGAAAACTATCTGGAACGTTTACCCGCCGAAACCAAGCTGAAAATTCTCAAACTTTATCCGGATCTGGCAGGAAAAATGCTCGACACAAATCAACTCTCCGAGGATTCTTCGATTGAGCATGCATCGGTAGGATTGGATAATTTGTCACCGGAGGACAAAAAGACATTAACTGATCTGAATGAAAGGTGAACATTGGTTCCTTGTTTTGTGGAAGGTTACTCACTATGTGCATTACTTCTGATTGTTCTATCTCCGTAGTTACAAAGAGAAATTTGGATTCCCATTCGTGGTTTGCGTTCGAGAAGCATCAAAGTTCGAAGTTATCCTCCGTAGCGTCTCGGAAAGAATTCACCACACAGTCGAGCAGGAACTGGAGATTGCTCTAGGAGAAGTGAAGAAAATCTGCCGTTTGCGTATATTACAGTTGGTCGATAATTTGTGAAGCATATGAACGCAAATATTCAATGAGGCTGAATGGTTTAATAAATAATGGTAATGGGTTCTTTTACTTCATAATCCTTGCATGACGAGCAAATAATATATATTACTATAATCTGTTTACGAATGCCGCATTATCAACAAGTGTTGCTGTTGTTGGCCTCTCTAACAACATGATTCGCTGGATTCGCGTTCTACGAGAAGCAAGTACATGGAGCATGGATTCGATAGCCTAAAACGGAAAAAAGAATTAATGATACTATTTTTACAAAAAAAATGTAAGGAATGCAATGAACATGGCGAGATTTCCGTAAGCTTAATTTGGGTTGAGGATCTGCAGACCTTTGTGTATACAGTAAGGAACATTTTCTTTGTTTTCGTTGTTTCCTTAGTTTCTACCATTTGTGTAAACTTTAAACATTTTCCTTATCTTTTCAATTGCGTAAAATGTATCAAAAACGTTTTCTTCTTTTGGCTTTTTTCTTGTACTTCTAAACATTTTCTCTAACCAAAACTTTAGGTAATTCGTTCTATTCATTTAGAAGGCTTGTACTTTTTCGACTTACGTTCTAATTCAGAATGTTCCAGGTTATCCTTTTTAATGACTATCGTACGACGAGCCAGAATAGGAGCGCGATCGACGATGATGGCGATGGCTTTCACGACGCGAACGATTCCGTGGTGATGGAGAGCGACTACATAAAAATATTGTATTATAATCAATTAAAGGTCACTTCTCAGCAACAAACAATTACGTACGATACTAACCTTTCATTTTTTCTACCCATGTACATTCCCGGTGTGGGAGGATGGGGCTGATCGGTGATAGAATAGTCAACACGCATTCGTCTGCCGTGTATGTGCAAACCGTTGCAGTGCGTACGGGCTACTGCAGCTTCCTCTTTAGTTTTAAAATACACAAAACCAAATCCTCGCGACAATCGAGTCTTAGCGTCGTAGATAACAACCGTGTTCTCTACCGTCCCGAAATTGCAAAAGATTCGGTTTAGGTAAGGTTCCGTCGTAAAAACGCTCAAACCAAAAACACCTAGACACCGACTAGGTTCTGGAGAATCGACACGAATCTTGCTACGCGTCGAAGATGGGGATTGCTTTCGGTAACTAGACCTTCTGCGCGGCGAACGCAATTCCGTACGTTGGGGATATCGTTCCCATGATTCGGAACGGTCGCGACGGCTTCGGTGGCGTCGCTCTACACTTCTAGAACGGCGATAATCATCCTTATAACGGTGACTTGTACGACGATCCGAACTGCGATGCGATGATGTCTGTTTGAATCAGTTATGCACGAACGTAAGTTCTTCCACTCACTCGGACAATATGGTAAACGTCTCAAAAATGTTCCATTTTAGCTGACCATACTTACCATTTTAGGAAACACTTCAGTAAATATTCGATCTTCCACAAATTAGCTCCGATTAGACACACGGTTCTGAAACTAATGGCGACAGTTTGCACTTGGACCCTCGAACAGTATGCACGAATCATCCCGTCGCCATGGTAGCGAATCACAGATTCCATGATTGCTTTGGGTTTGACAATATCTGAACATATTTACAAAGAGGATACTACGTTCCTCCAGCACAAGTCAGATTTTTGCGTTTATCTATAAATTTTGAGCGTTTTTCTCCTCACAAGTGTGTCGGATTGAAATTACGATTGCAACACGTGACACAACTGTGACCGTTTCTGTATCACAAGAGAATCCCTTTGACAAAATTGTTGACCGCTATCCGGGGATTCGAAAACGTGTTCTTCATTTTGGGGTATTAACCTCTTAATCGAAGGGGCCCTGGGCAGCCGCCTAGTTCGCGTACTATTAAATCCACCACTGCCCATACCTTTGCCTCAAGGACACAACGAAGACAAACATGTTTATATAATTTTGTAATCTCTTTCCCAATACAGATCCAACATTAGTTTAACTAGTTTAAGCATAAGCTTATTGAGATAGTTGAGATTGAATGTATGAAAAACTTACCTTTACAAAATCTCCACATATTCACATGGCCCATTGCAATTCACGAGCACCCTCAACGTCATACCGTTTACCACGGTGACGCAAAACGGTCACGAATTTATCAATGAATGCGCCAATATTGCACGAGAATGATGAAATTCAATCTTTGCGCTGACATAGTTTTCTCAGAGACACAGTCGAGGCGAATCTTTACATCAAATCGAACTAATTTATCCAAAACATTGCACCACATTGCAGTCAACAAGTTTGGTTTTGTGAATTCGTGATGGTAAAACCTTTTTAACTTTATGCATCTGTTGCACATTTACCCAACATATCTACAGAACAATCGGGGACATCAATTTGTAAATCATTAGTAATTCATATCACACTCTGAAGGGATAAAGATAAATACGTGCCACTTGCGGGAACTATAGTTTGCTTCAGCAAACACGCGTTTTCTGTACAAGACAAAACAAACCTTCCACAGCATTGAACTGGAGAATCATCCTGTATCCCGCGACCGCTACATTAACCATATTTTTGGTAATAAAAAAAAAAGGCAAAAAACACTCGCCGAAAGACGGTTTGGTGCCGGTTTGTTTTCTTCTCAGAAATAAAGCAAAATACGAATAGAAGCGTGTGCGCACTACGCCGAAAACAAAACCTTACCTAGTTTGCACGCGTGTGTGTGTAGTGTGGTGCTGTTCAAACTAAACGTTCACACTTTAGGAAGTAAAAGCACTGTAAAGTGTTGAGCATTGCAACTGCAATTAAGACTGTGTCATGTTATCTTTTATAAACGTAAAGATATCGATTAAATTGAGCAGGTATTACAGGAGCTTATCGAATCCCGCGTTTGACCGCATCCACCCTTCGTATGTTTGTGTCGCGTTCGTGTGTGAGTGTTGGTGTCATCGGCGAAAGCAAAGAAGAAACTTGTTCTCGCGTGTCTGGATTCCGCGTGGTGCGCTTGGTCGCGAGCCGTTTTCACTAGCATTCGCTTTGTACTCTCATTCTTCGAACAAACGCGCCGGGAGTTGGTTCACAGCCGCCGGGAATCGTGTCGCATCGAAATTCTGCGTGTCGTGAGACAAATCCCCGGTAGATCAAAGTGCGAAAGAAGGATTCTGTGCAAGAACGGTGACCGTAAAACGAACTGTGTGAACAATATCTCTCATTGAAGAGTCGTGATTTGGGCGTATAATAACCGCAAGCGGTTAGTTTGCGTTGAAGAAATTGGGAGGATAAGACTGGAAGCATCGAATATTTATCATCATGGGAGATCAAGTCGTGCCAGCGAAAGGGAGCATTTTAGGAAGTAAGTACTTCGAGACACACAGATCCCAGAAGGGTGTTGTTCTTATCATAGTAGGCTACAGCAACATTGCGTGAAAATGAAGACGCCATATGGTTGAAAACGTAGCTTACCGTGTTCGTATCGATATGAATGGAAAGGAAACGAGTGGGCGCCTAAACGTACGGTAGCGTTTCTCAGGAGCATCTTGAAGAAATGCGAAAACAGTCCTGTTCCGTGTTCTCAATTGTGGAGGAGGTGTAAGATATTAGTTCCAACGTTCTGCAGACAGTAAACCGCAACCAGTCCAGATAATCCCTTTTCTCGTGTGGCGTTCGGTGTATGATGGTCGGTACTCCATTTTCCGACCTCATCTAACAGTTTCCAATTGAACACACTTTCTCGATGCGTGCAGCAGCAGCAGCAGCATCAACCGTATTCAGGTTTCGTTGAACTAAAATTAAACCACTGTAGAACCACGGTTTCGTTGTGTTGATTTCGGTTTGGTGTCACG
>AXCM01007800.1:0-12741 GCA_000473375.1 Anopheles culicifacies | reverse complement strand
CATAAATTGTGTTGTTGTTTTTTTAAAGAAAACTCATGAATGAGCAGCCGTGTTCAATAGACGAATCGTTAACGATATTCATCAAGTGACACTTTTCATTATGGAGAAATCTCAAACATTTCAAGTACTACAACATATCCGAGAGTGTTTCTCTGTAAACCTCTTGTAATGCCACTCAATAGATTATGTCTCTACTTTCAGGGAACTCATCAATATTCCACATTCGATTCAGGACAAAGATGAAAGGCTTCTGACTGCATGTCCTTTTGTCAGACGATTAAGCTTGTTAGCAGGTTTCCTGTGTGAAAGGGAAAGTATTGAAATGGTGCATGGTGAGGGAACAAAAAAATATGTTGCGGCGAAAAATAGCATGAAGTACATGAAGCACGAGGAGGACAACACAACAACAACAGGCAGTAGAAGAGCATGCATGATAATCATTTCCAAGCAAACATAATTATTCATGCTTTGTTCAGATTGCTCTCCCTTTTTGACACTTCTATTGAGAAATTATAAAAAGAAACAAGCATCATTTAGAAGAAAAAAAACTTACTCTTAGCTCGTATGTCGCAATGCCCCGAAAGATTGTTTCCTTCTTCATACCCATTGAAAAGTCAGCAGGGTAGTCTTGGTTGATGTTTTGCGTGGAAAGGAGATGTGCTTACTCACCCCTTGAACCACTATTGAACGTGGAAAAAAACGATCACACGTTTGACACAGCTTCAAACGTGCGTCACCAGCACGTGGGATCCTCTTGAGCAGACTCGTGTAGACTTGAACCAAGAGACACTCGAAACAAATCAATAACCATGATAATGGTTATTCAAAAGTAACAAACATGCAGAATAGACTCTTCCAATTAACTGCTAGCTAATGAATCTTGGAAAAGAAACGATTTTAATATTTATTAGCGTTTTTGTTTGTAGTTTATTGAATTGCAATCATTGATTTTCTTTGATCGATTCTTTACCTCGTGTAAGGAGGAAATGCTTTATAAATATTGTAGCAAAGACGCACGCGGTGCTTAAAATACGACTTTAAATAATTAAATGAGTAAGTAAATACATTTAACCGGATGTTAAGTTTTGTAAAAGAACAGCTGGCAAAGGCGTGCGATTAAACGATTAAACTCCACGAACTGATAACATGCTATTATTGATACAGTTAACAACTTGCATGTGCACTTTACCGGCTATACTTATCTTAAGCAAACAAAGCAATAAAATGAGCACGTGAAAAATGAATGCAAGGTATCAAATGACCGAATTTAAAAAGATAAACTGACAGACCGAAGACCGAATTGTTATCAACATAAAAACAGCGAAACAAAATAAAAATTTCAAATGCCACTATGCTCAGATAATTGTATTTTACAATTCTTTTGCATACATCCGAAAATAATCCATTACGATCTATACTGCAGTGCATTCGTCTTATTTTTAATAGTGAAACCAGCAAATAAAGCAAAACTTTCAGCAAGGTTATAAAACTAACTCATTGCCACTGGCGCCAAACCGTTTAAGATAATTCCCGGATTATTATCGGCTAGTTCCGTTCACCAGACGTTCGCGATAAACACCACCATTAGGAGCTCTCTTGTCTCAGTATAAAAAAAAACGCCATGCCAAAGTAGGAAGAAGAAAAGAAACCAAAAAATTGTCCGCAACATTAAGTGAACGTGTAAAGACTGGCCAGATCGTCGACGAAGGGGACTTTGCCTAAGATAATGGCATCCTTTTAGCAGGGCAAGGAGGGCGCACACAAAGAGGTGGTAGATTATTGGTCGATAGAAATCGAAAGTTCATCCGACAGTTGGCAAATTGCGTTGGATCGGGCAACAAGATTGCATTCGGTATCGTGGCCGCAATAATCATTATCGAATGGTGTACTGGGGGCAATCACTTCAGGTGAGAAACTGTACAAAAAGCAACCTTCTGCCTCTTTCAAAACTGTCTATTTTTTCATACAACAGGCAATGTGTGTTCATTAAAGGGAAAAGAAATGAGAAACTTCTTCTCATTGTGGTGGAGGAAATACTGCGATACACAACGAGGCAACGCAAGGTTAAGCATCAAGCGCCAAGAAAACTGGCTATTCCGAACCAATTTGTTCGCTAAAACTCATCGATTTAACCGATTGCTCGTTGACGCGTCTTACCATTTGGCCTGCAGGTTCGAATGGGAAGTTACTGAAAAACAAAACTTTCTTCGTCTTGCACTGTATAACGATGAAAGGAAAAGTGAACAAACGCGGGTAGGCGCGCACGAATATTACATTTTGTTCCCATTGATTCGTAGTGAAATTACAGGAGAATAACTGTGAGAGAGGAAATAAGATGTTGAAAGCTAATCAACTTCGGCATTTGGTACAGCCGGCTACATTTTCGAGATGCTCTTGGAAATGCAGCGAGAGAGTTTTTGTTATAAAAAAAAATATGAAAATATTTGAGAAAGATGCGCATGACATTATAGTAGGTACATACCTATCTAGATGGTTAACAATTGAGGTTGAACTGCTAGATTCATGTACCAAAAAGCTCAAACCTGTTTGCTACAAAACTCAAACCTGTTTGCACAGTCTAATCCACTCGACATCCGGCACTAATTCAATCTAAAAGGCAGTCAGTCGGAAGATACTGTTATGGTCTCTTGAAAATAGAAAAAACGAAGCAGCAAAACTGAAAAAATAATCCCAGGAACGTTTAGCGCAATTATTTGCTGTAGGTTGGTTTGAAATGCAACCGTTTTATTTTTCCTGCTACAACGCTGTTGTCATTCTACACCACAACATCACACTGATGACATAATTTTTCAATCAACACACCAACACAAGTGCAGACGTCCAAACCCATCCGACTTCACAGCACTGCTCTGTTTCCGGCCACAAGGGAGGACGACGTAACATAAAAATTCTTGCGCGTATCATTTCCGACATAGTTGCGTTGCGTACGGGCTAGAAAAAGAACATTCCAAGCAACAGCAAAAAAACAAAAATTTGTGGCATTTTTTGTGCAAATGGTTTCTAATCCTCCGCACCCAGAATGCCTTCAACCAGTAAGGATCTGCTATCTGCGTGGCGCCAGAAGCGATAAAATTTTGTTAAACCAGGCCAAAACTCTCACACCCGAAGCACAATCGTTTCAGGCGACATGACTTCATCGTATAAATGAATGTCCTGACAGCCCAGAAAAGGAATGAAATCATCAGTATATAACAGGAACTTCGACTTCCGGAGGTGTCGTGTGGAGGGAAGAAGCGTTAGACAACTGGACAAATGTTGCGCCTGTCTAGGAAACAGTTCGTGCGAGAGGGTATGAAAAACCAGCGTTCAGTTCGGCACCAACTTTAAAAGTCATTTCAATTTATGCTTTGCTCGGATTGTATTCTTGCCAAATATTAATTTTGATGACAAATTCAGTACACGATGGCGACGTTCTTTCGAGCGATGCGCTTCGTCATTGTCATTTATTACATAATCATCTTGGTGGTCGTTTTCGTGGTCGCTATCATGCTCTTTGTAACGTTCGTCCTCAGAACGACACTGATATGCAAAAAAATATATTGCTTTTAACCGATAGTTGTTTTAGTTAATATTGACTACATTTCTATTACCCAAAAAACAATTGTCTTTACATCTCAATTTCACCAACCAGACAGAAAAAGGAAAGCTCTTGCAAACAGAATGATAAAAAAAAAGATAAATATAAAAGATGTGCATAGAAGTTTGGAAATAAAGAACTCCCTCTATTTTGGGCTAGACATCATAATATTATCATCTTTGAAGCACATCGAACGAGATTGGATCCCGCCACATCAAGGCTGTGGCTTCTTCTTCCTTTTTTCCCTCATTTCCTGGCTCGTCTCCGCACGTCTCTCGTAGCCTCCGCAGCAATACATCGGTTTTACTAGGGGACGTAAAATTGATGATGCTAGACGCTCGTCTGGAAAATCTCCCATAAAATCCCGCGGGATATTTTACTGCAGCTGGTTTGGCGAGAAGGGAGCGATTTTACGGAAAGAAAAACTGGGAAATTTATGTTAGATGATAGATTACGAACGGTTGAGCCGGCCATAGCAAATATTGGGTGCCAATGTTACGCGAGGATAACGAACGGAATCCCGCCAGGAACAAAAAACATTTGCATGCACTAATACATTGGTGTGAATTACATTGCCTCTTCGTATATTGGGTCGCCTTTGTCAATAATGGTTTAAAATTTAAATTTTAAATGTAATTTATATAAAACCTAGTATTAAAATTGGGGTTTACGTTCTCTCATCTGATGTACAAAAAATGTTCACACTTTCCATTCATCTGCAACGTAGTGCAGTGATCACTTTCATCGACGTGATTACGAAACCGTTAGTAAGCTTTTCACTTTCGAGTGTGAATTAAACGCATCTTCACACCTATTATCGAGTGTGGTCGCTCTTTCGGAATGGTTTAATGTTTTCTAATGCTTCTGGGCCAGCACAGAGCGATTTCGAACATAAGAAAGCCATTCCCCGTATGCAACTAAGCGCAACAACGTTACCTGTCTGCATAATCAGCTATTTTCACCTGTTACGAGACGGTGTCAATCATTACAGCAACTCGATATATTCCATATTGCTCATCAACATAATGTCTACGATGAACTTTGCTTTTTATACTTCCAGCTTACCTAAAGAGAGAAAGTGAGAGAGAGAGAGAGAGAGAGAGAGAGAGAGAGAGAGAGAGAGAAACGAAAAGAAAATGGTAAGTGAAATGTTGCAATGCGTAAATATTTATCTATATGTTGTGAAATTGCGTTTGAATTCCTACCCGCTTTGCTGTATATTGCACGTGATGGTGTGAACTACGTGGATTCGCTATTGCAAATGGTCAGTTAGGGGTGGAACATGGAATACTATGAAAGGTAGAAAGATAAACATGCGCTCCAACACAACAAGTGTTTCCAAATGCAATCTTAGCCCGTCTAGACACTCAATATAAACAGTAACAGCAACACATACAATATGATAATCGACTCAAATTGCAGCAGAGGACGCGAAAATCTGAACAGTAGTAAGAATGTGTACACGATTCGTTTATCTTTTCCTAACTTTTCGAGATGTTAGTGGTAACGTTTTTGTTTTTTTATGGTTCTTACGCCCGAGGCAACACAATTGGGAATAATTGAAAATTTATGGACATTCCAACTTCTCTCTGGATGTTCCTAGACCAAAAAGCATATTAATGCGGTTCTCAACACGTATCCATGTGAAGTGTTACCGCCTTGATTTGAACGTTAATTTAAATCAATTTCTGGACTGAAGTGTCCATCCTGTAGCATCATGTAAGGGTGTCTAGCAAACAAACTGCTCTCCATGTTCCCGATATGTTCAGTTTTTGAGTTGACCTTTGATTATTGTTTCAATAGCTCTATTAGGTTCGAAGTGAGACCAAACCACGATCAGGCTGGGAATGTTCACACTTCATCGTCAGCATTTTTTACTGTAGGCTTGTGTGAAATGAGTATTTGCTCTGAAAACCCTTTCTGAAATAATTGGGTTAGTTCGTTTTCAAATGGGAACACTAGGTTAGGTTTGTAGCGTTTCCAAAATTGTTTTCCGTCTAACGAAGAAACCGAGGCAAAGTTCATGAAGTTTACTATTGATCCGTAAATTTAGCTTAAAGTATAGTATAATCACGTTCAAGGGTAGTTGAGTTAAGAGCAGTTGTTCGTAATGACGTTGAGGCGGAAATTATCGCACGAAAAATATTGACGTTTAAATGAAAACAATGTGAAAGGGTTAGAAATTGTACATAAGATGACTACGCATTGCCAAGATAGCACGAGAATTGATTTTATTATCACGATTTTTACATGTGCGATTGAAACTTATTACTTTTATTATAAAACTTCACAACACGACTGTTATGAAACGTGAATTGTTATTTTAACATTTATCCTAACGCGTAGATATAAAAATGCAAAAACAAATTTCGCATCCCTTTTATGGCTTATAATTTCAACAACAATAGCCATGGTGCACAAATTAACGAACTAAATAATTTTCTACGCCATCCAGATCATGCATAGCGTAACACAATCGTGAAATTACTCATCAAAAGCTATTCACCAAAAAACGTACACACCTATCGCGATATGCTTCAAAAATCTTAATGATATCCACCATCGTTTTCATGCACACCATCTTCTTTAACAGAAGAACGGAAGAACATGTGCACGTCCGGGGAGGATGGATACTGGCCGTATTTCAGAATTATGTTCCATATACCGTTGCGTTAGTGCTAATTTACGCCTTTCATCGCGAGCAACATTAAAGTATGGCGGCGTCTTATCGCCGGCGCCAAATGGAACCATATTCTTTTACCCCTGTTCTTCCCTGCAAACAGCCTTTGATGATCTCTCTTATGGCGCAACAAAACTGAGAAGTAGTTTCATTAGCAGCTAAGTAGTAAGTTTTCATTATTGCGTGCGTTGTGCAATAACTTGTGTTGTGGTGGAGCAAACAATATATAGGAACAACAGCATGTGGAATTAATTCTAGCCGAATTGGATTTCAGTATGCGTAAACGTGATTCGTTCAGATTGCGAGTCAGACAATTTACGGTAGAATCGGCTTTATGATTTGCAGAAATGCCCACGCCTAACTAGACACGATGCGAAGGGCACACACACGTTATCTTGTGTCCATGTCAGTGAAGGATGAAGCTCAAAGGGTAATTCGAAAAGCGGAACTCAATCGTGAGTGGCAAACACACACGGTTGGATAGCCTAATTGGGCCGGTGTGTTGGATGTGCTGCAAGTGGAACAGATTTATGTAGTCACTCTTATCGTAACATGTTTTTGCTTATAGCAATAGCAATTTCATACAGCACGCAAACCTGTTCTGAATGAAAGAATCCTTGCGACTGACTGATAAGGATGGCACAAGTTTTTTTATGTTGCATGTTGAAGTGTGCTCGTGATAATATTTTAAACTAAAAATAGCAAATATCAATAAAGAAAGTATTTCATGTGAAAACAAAATCGCATTCCCCGCAAACAAACATACCAAGTTTCTCGTGCACCGAAGCGTGATGTGCAACATAAAGTGTGATGTTGTTATTTGGTTTACAATCAAAAATAACATCCTTCCTCACACAGTGAAACACTCTCGTTTTCCTTCTCCGGAGACCATCGTCCATCGTTTAATTTCACTACACACTTTTAATTGAACTTTCTATTTTTTCTAATTACTTTTCGCTCCTCTCCAGCGCCAAACGACACCATACACAAAGCTAGACAAACTTTCGATTGTTGGCATCTTTTGCCATTTGTACGGAGGCGCGAGGCCTAATTTCATAAGAAAAGAAGAGGTTTTATCGATTCCATCCGTTCATTTGTGTGTTTGCAGTATCCAAACATCGTCCGCATCGATCAGATCTGATCCGGTCCGATGATGGCAGACAGATGCACCACATAACATTATGCTGCTTCACGAAGCAGCGATTTTCCTTTCATTTGGCCACCCCAACACCACAACCTTTATAGTGTGGTTTCTCTTCCAATAAATTTTCACTATCCACCGGAGGCTGACCATCGTGGCTGACCGGCGCGACAGCATCAGTGACGACGATCAGGGAGGGGAGAGAGGGCAATTAAACCATAATAATAATGATCACGATCATTATCATCATCACCGGCGTGATCACAATCTCATCTCGCAAGTGTGTTAGTCTTTTTTCACCACCAGAGTTCAATTCACGAACGATGAGTGGGAAGCTTTTCTACCGTTTTGGTCATTTGACTCGCACAAGAAAATGCGTCGCGAAGGAAGAGAACAACGAAGCGAACAACCGTGGACATCGCCAATTGCACCGCTGTGCGGAGTGGAGTGGGATTGAGTTTTCCCTCATTCAACAGCAGCAGTGAAGGAATCTTCACTTTGTTCCGTCTCGATCCGTTTGTTTGCTTTCGGATTTCGCTCTCGATCGGATCCGGTCCGCAGCAATCCGGACTGGACACACTGCGAAGAAGCAGACCATTACCAATGGCTTCACAAATGTAACGAGCAGCAACATCAGTAATCGTAAATGGTGGCTCACAGCCTAACCAACACGTTCGGACGACGAATGTTTCCTTTCGCTTTTAACGCGTTTTGTTGGAATTTGATGGATTGATGAGAAAATTCCATCCCATGGCGTTGTGTCGTTGCTTGCGTATATTCGTACGCTTTCGCCTTTAAGGTTGAACGATGTCAAATAGTGACAAAAATGCAAGTTCAAAACCAACCGGTGCGCATTGCAGCCGGTGGGTTTTAATGGTAGAGACTAATTTATTTTATTTTTTTCCTATACTAGGGTATGTGTTAATTTTAGAATGCGAGATTGTCCATGTATTCTAATTAAGAGTAAGCATTGACACATTTTTGGGAAAAGACTTAATACTTTTTACTTTATCCATTTTGCGAAAAATTTAGTTTTGGGAACAGTTACACAATTTTGATAAATTTATTGTAAAGGGTCGATGGGCAAGCCTATGTTTCAACTCAGTTAAAAAAACATTTTGTTCCGTAAATTATATGAACCTAGCAAAGATATTACAGGGCAACGAACCAATCGGTACACGTTACAATGCTTAAATCATTAAAAACTAATAAAGGGTTGTTCTAATATTTATATAATAAGGTTTAAGAGAGTAAATATGTAAACCTGTCAGGATTGTTTATCCAGTTTCTGATTGAAATTAAGGGTAGAGATAAAAGTGTTAAAACAGAGAAGTAGCAACACACTTTTTAAGCCCCAAATAATAAAAACTATTTTATTTTAAAAGCTTACCTAATTACAACCTACCTCAAATACTCAAAACTTCAAACGCAAACACCGCACAAATAATGACAGTAACAGAAAATTCATGCTTCAAACAAATAGAAATGTGCTGATATTGGGGGTCTGCTTGAATCTGTCGGTGTTCGACTCTACCAGACAAGTTCGAATCGACTGACATTTTTACACGATTCACGATACTTTCACCCAGTAGCCGGTAGTTTTCTGTTCGGACTTCAAACGCGAGCAGCATAGAATTAAACAATAAATAAATGGATGACCGATTGCATGTTCGTGCCGGTGCAAATCACACCTTTGCGTATAAAAACCAGCACAAAACTGGAACAGAAACGGACCAGGGAGTCGGGATCTGCCCATAATTGTACGATGATTGATTTTCCAATTCCATTTCGTAGTCGGTGTGCCTCGAAAATGGTGTCGGGTGGAATATCAAACGAAAGAATCTGCTGATTGTAGAGAAAGGGATTTGCAGCAATGGTGAAACGGTAGCACATGACTGGTAGTGGAACATGCACATGATCTTTTTCATGCCGATCTTGGCGTCTGATTCGATAGTGAAAGTAGCGAGGTGCAGCGGATACTTTTTTCTTCGTACATCGGTCAGTCTGTGCACATTCAGCAGCCCTAGAGTGAGTTACACCTTCTGATTGTGTTTGAAATGACCTGGATATGCTTTCAAGTGCACACAACGATTGCAAAGAAATTGAAAGCAGTTTCATCCGGTGGAAATGGTAGTTCTGCGCCGGCCGAACAAACGGGTAAATGAATGGAATAAAACTCTTTTTTATTTTACAAATTCCGCGAAGCAAAATGTTTGATTCGAATGCTCGCCTTGTGGGGGTTGTGATCATCTCGAGTATGCATCGAGATGCAACTCTCACAACATGTGCTGCACAATATGCTGCATAGAAAAAAGGCGACGGATGTAACCGTCAAACACAGTCGTCCACCGTCGGCCTAAGAGGAATGCGACGAATGCATGCATGTTGTGCATTTACGTCCTCTCTTCAGGCTCGCTTCAGGTCGCTTTGCTTCTCAGCCAGTCATATTTTTTCCTCGCATACACCAACATAATGCATTCTCATCTAATGGAGATGAATGAATGCAGACGCATCGCAAATACAATTCCACCGCAAGCGACTCCCTTTTGTTTTTTTTTTGCTACCCTACAACAGCATTTGTGTTATTTGTATCTCTGTCGTATGATACTGGTATGCAACGTTTAGAATTGAAAGGCAATGGACAATTTTGCGACGGTTCATAATGTAGCATATTTGACACGAATTATTTTATTTTCATCCTGTCGACAATGTAAATGTAATTTTGTTTAGACAATTTCCCTTTATTTATTTACTAATTATTAGGTTGAAATTTTGAATCAGCATAATTATAAAGAATTGAGAGAAAAATTGTTAACATTTCTTCTTCTTTAAACCTTAAACTAAATGAATAGAGTTATTTATGAATTTTAACCTGATTTTGAAAAAAAAATTAAAAAAAAAATATTACTTTATCTAATTGGTTATAACAATGTTCTTCATCAAATACGAAGATGCATGAAAATATGCGATACTGCAACCTCTCTAACACAAAAAAGCAGCCATCAACCGGTGGCTTGTTCTTGATTCGCAAATTAATTGCTCAATCTGTCACTGTTCCTCACCATGGTAACGGCTTCCCGTCACGGGAAAGAAAACGCTTTGTAATCGTTTTGCACAAACAAATGTTTGCATTATTTTCATGATGTGATTTCCCATTCAAAAGACTAACGGCAAATTTTTCCGTCCCATTTTGACGGGACGAAGCGGGACGATGATGAATCACATCTTGAGTATAGGCGGCACTGTGTATGAGGTGGTGTACCTTTGGCACTTTAGCATATTTTTCTTTTTTCATGGCGTTGGTTTGCGCATGATATTTTTTTTCTTGCTTGCAAATGCAAAACGAGGAGCGAAAAACATATCTGAAGGCCAACGGACCAACAACAACACGCGAAAAACGGGATGTGCAAGAAAATTGCAGGCAAAACATCGAAGGGCGATGGTTTATTTTTCCTGCGCAGAGTGTGCATAAATATTTACCAATCGTAAAACCAACGGTATGCGTATTCATCGTTTTGGCGATGTATACGCGCGTACGGTTAAGCGAGGAACATCGATATATCGCACCACAGTACAACGGAAACCAATGTATAATCCAGCTGGGATGTTTCAAATCATAACAAACCCGTGCTCTCGAACAACACTCGAGACAGATTGTTATTTCTTGCTAACGACGCATGTTTCATCGATGTGGCGGAATGAAACAATCATCGTGCAGAATTGGGATAGTGGTATCATGCGCTATTAACATTTATTTTCGAGAAGCTCCTCAACGACAACGATGCATGGTCTACCAGAAAACCCTCAGTAATCAATAGTTAGCAAATGGTTGTCTCATCTTGATGACCAATCAAGCAGGAGGTCAATGTGTCAACCATATGTACAAATTGTTTTCCTTCCTGTTGTGTTACAAAACATACTGTTTAGAAACCCGTATGGCACATATTCATCGTATTTTTGCCGAAATGTAAAAAAAGTGTATGGCATACTTTTACGCAGTAGAAAAATGCGAATAAAATTCACCACCTTAAAATGCACTACCATGCTGAAGGTCTCAATTAGTTGAGGTCAACACTCTGCGGCACGGTAGTAGCGGAAATCCCACAACTTATTGTTGTTGCTTTTTAATCATATTTCATTTCCCTTTTTGTATTTTTTTTTTGCCTTGTGTGAATGATATCGAAACACAGAGGATTCTCTCTAATTGACCAGTCAATTCCCTTCCCGATCAGCGTTTTATCGTTCCCGCAGGGTTGGTTGGTTGTTGGCCTTCAGTTTTCTACAAGTCACAAATTCTTTACAGCCACAACAATCCAACCGGACAGCGTCCGGTCTCGCATGTACCAATGTTTTAACAATCGCATCGTTTCGCATCGGTTAGCGAAGACGCAAACCTGTTTTTATGCTTGAAGATCAAGTTAAGAAGATAATTTCCAGCAAACATCGTCTTCCTATGTTTCGGTTCACCATACCAGACGATGCTTCCTTTTCGCTTGCAGAAAATAAATACCTGTCTTCGGGGTCATCGACAAACAACTTTTTGCTATATTGTAGTAGGACAACGACGATAACAACATGTGCTCACGTTCAACTCACGGCCAATCACCATCGTTTGGATATTTATGTTTTTTTTTTTCTATTGGAACTTTAAAGTACCCCTTCTTACTATTACGTGTGATCATTCGTTGTGGAGTTGACCAAAATCTCACCCCACTTTTGGTCTTCGCAGTAGTTGATCACCACGAAGACGTCGCTTTTTTGAGTTGCTTCATCGTCCGTGCGCTACTACCCCTAAGGGGGTTAATATATCACCCCATCGTATACAAACCGATGCAAGCTGTTTAGCGGTTTCGGGTAGCAAATTGTGGTTTGCAGTTCAAAGAACTCCACCAAGGGAATCTACTAGGGAGACCAGAAATGCATTCGCGTCGTAAGGATCAATCATATCCGATTGTCAGTCGACTTTGACGGAACAGGAAGAAAAGTGGATTGGTCAACCGGGTAGACAGCATACCTGTGGAATTATTTTTTAATGTTTAATCTCGTACAATAAACTCCTCTTGGACATTGCATTACAGGCTAGTTTAATGAAGAGAAACAATATCCATTACTTGGAGAAAACCATTGCAAAAATATCATAAGGGTTTAGCATCCAGCCACGATGTAATAAGGTTACAGAAACAAGTGTTAACCAATCTTTCTACCCTGAGCCACTTTCTAGCACTCAAACACTCCGGAGAGGCTGACGTAATGCAAGAAATTAAAATTAATCCTATCCCACATCCATGTGACACACAGCACATCAGCACAGACCCCAAAAAA
>KI424667.1:3396-13950 GCA_000473375.1 Anopheles culicifacies | reverse complement strand
AAAAAAACAAAAATCGAAACACTCTATCGAACGAGCGATGGGCAACCCGGGATCGGTTGCATTCTCGCTTTTTGATGGCCGATTCAATGTTGCCGCCGACAAATATTTGACATATTTGTGTTTTCTAGAAGATATGAAATCAATGCAAGGTATGTTTTGTTTTAGAACCGTTTTTTGTTTTGTTCTTTTTTTCTCTCTTTTAAATCATTAGAAGAGTGCACAGAGAGAGAGAGCTGAGAAGAAGGAAAAAATGGACATGCATTCCTTTGCCATAAAAATGGAGAGATGCATCGAGAAAAGAAAATCAAATATTTGAGCAAAAATTATATACAACAATTGAGGTGGAATACATCCCTGCTGAACATTTCATTCGGAATCAGTCTCTCCTAGACTTTCATCATTAACATCCCCCCCGGTGATGTGTCTAGAAGCAATTTATCAAACCGTATTTTTTCGATTAAACAGCCTGTCTATCATTAGCCGCGCTTTCCCCGTTTCTCTCCTCGAGGGAGTAACCGACATTTTCCGACTAGATTCCTTCGTTAGACGATGAAAGAAATTAAGCAAAACGTTTAAGCCTCGATACATTCGTCTGCACGTCTACACGTCCTTTGTGATGCTAATGAACACACCAAAAAGGGACACAACTTCCCACACCACTAATCTCGTTAGCTGAAGAAATCGAACCTCCCTTTAAGAGATGCTCCTCATGGTAACCCCACCAGAACTCCACTCGATTAGCTGCCATTTTATTGCCACATACGTAACGATTTAATTTCGTTTGGTGACTTTTGAAACAAAATTAATAATTTATATTTGTACTGAGCTGCTAAGGTCACCGAGACACTTCAACTACCAAGTAATGGTCTGTCACACACGGTGTACGACCCGGAACGACCACGACCATTTTCGGGCAAAACCACTATCGGGCCAGGATATCCATAACGGTTTCCAACCGGAGCGACATGCAATGAATAGCTAATTTGGATACATTTTAATTAAATCCAGCTCGTATCGGACCAGTCCGGGGACAGTGGGAACAGCCACTTGAAGAATCGTGTGAGCTCTGGCCAAGCAGGTTTTCTTTTTTTTTTTGTAGTCGCCTCCCGACGGCAAACACTCCATTGGAGCGAGAGTGTTTCTTACGCCGTATTTCATGGCTTTGCGTGTAACACACTTAAAATATCAATGTGCAATAGATATCTTGGAGATCTTAGGGAGTTGTATGTTTTGAATTAAAGTAATGGATTTAGCATCGAATGCCCTAAACCTAAAACGAACATCTTTCATACACGATCTTGATTTATCACACTATCGAAAGTCTTTTTGCTTGCAGAGCTATCTAACAAGTGATGTAAAAACAAATGTCCATTTTGTAATGATTAAAACCAAACTTCTAACTAATCGGTAGTGACCATGCAACGTAATCGCTTCAATAAAAACTCGCCCAGACATCCTTGCACCTTGAGGTGTCTGATGGCATGAGTTATGTTGACCACAACGTCCAACAACCCTTCCACATATGAAATAGGGGTTATGAATCTATATTTAATTTATCGGAAATTATATAGAGCAAATCGACTCACTCATAGGGGTGACTCGGGATTTTGGACACTTGAGAGGACGTTCATCCTGATGTCATTAGTCCCGAAAGCGGGGTCCTTGCGAAATATCAGATATTTGAACTTTGATATTTAATTTGCTGATGATCCGCTGCACAAATTAAGCAATGTCGTAAAGATGGTGTTCCAGAGACACCTCCGGAAGAATTCTGGCAAGAATCACCAAACTGGATCACTGTTGTGTGTGTTGCTCGCGACGAAACAACGAAACCGGCAAAAGAAAGTGGCAAATAGTTGACGGACGAGTTGCTGCCGGAATGCATCCGACTGGATGGATGGATGGATGGAACAAGAACTCGGCCAGAGATGCACCCAGACTGACGAGACCAAAAGCAGAGCAAATTAAGAAACGACAGTAAAAGGAAAACAATTAACCCCGCCACTCTTAAGAGTGTCCCCCTCTTTCCCTCCCATACACGACGACCCATGGCATCACGATTGATGAGCATTGGCTTTGAGCGGTCAGTGAAAACCGGAGTACTTCATCCTTCCCTTTCTCTCCATCTCACAAACTCTCTGGGCCAAGTTCCTTGGGCGCGTGAAAACACTGAAAATCCGACAGTTAATGAAATGTTTCGTTGTGCGCTTTTAATGAAACGCACTGAACTGAATGGAAGCTGTCGAGAGGGGGGGAAGCTGTTGTGTCTGCCAGTGCCCCGGAAATGGCTACCGTTGGGCAGAATGGTTGTGTCTTCTTTCACGACGATCGACACAACTGTGTGCAACAGCGATAGGATCGTAAAAATCTGCTCAACGCAAACCACTTCATCGCCCTGGGAGGGAACGGTCATTCGTCTTCATTTCTCATGTTGGTTCCGTGTTGGAAAATTAAAGCGAAGACGTACGGACACCACTCGACTGTACTTTTTGGACGAAAGGTCACATTAAAGGAAGTGTCGTTTGCGCTCAGAATTGATTTCTTTCTTTTGTTGTTTTGGGAATCTTTTTGGAATATTCTCAACATATTAAAGAATTGTACTAAATGTCAAATACAATATCAAAATTATGAAAGAAAATTGAACGTAAATGTTTCAAAACCATTATTATTTCATTAAAATGAAATTTTAAATCAATCTTGGAAAATCTATCGCCCAATAAAATGTCAAAAACCACACACGAAGGAACAAAAAAGATCAGAAGTTTAACTACTTCCTTCCTTTGGCTTCACTTCACATCCGGGTGGTCGTTGAGTGTATATTATAATTAATGAAATAATTAGTTAATTATTATTGCAAAAATCACATTCACGGGTGGCTTTCGCGGGTTTCCCATCCAACCCAACGTCGGTGCGTTGAAATGGGAATAAAAGGAAGCACACATACATTCGGTACGTGTCTCTCCCTGTCTCCCCTTTTCACATGCATGAGAATGACATTCGCCACCGTCATTAATGGGGGCCATTTGGTTTGCAAATAAAATTAAATCTCCATCATCGTTACCCAAACGACCGTACACGGGTTTGGTTAACGATCGAAAACCGAGTAAAATCAATAGCCATTTAACGATGCACTGCTTCAACGAGCCTTTTCGCCCGCCGTACGGAAGCTGTGTTTGACGTTTTGTTACTCCGCCATGCAAAAGAGTGCTTGTTATTACTTTCTACTTAGGCTCAAAAAAAAAGGGTTTATTAATAAAAAAATACGATTTGTTAATCACAAGCAGTATTTTCTATTTGAAGTTCTAATTTATTTAATCTATTTCTGTTCGTTGACAGTAATCCGGAAACGGATGGATCCGATCATAGCTACCACCCAAAAGCCAAAATATATTTCCTCAAATTACTCAACCACCCCGACTCACACACGAATCGTACATTGACCGTAGCCTTGAACGTACCCCGGGACAAATTCCCGTACATGCTCCACAACAGCGCCACAACATATCAATCAACTATGCGAAATTTCGAACCGCAACAGTTCGTTCCACGGGCTCATTAGCTGATTGCTGGTGTCTCTGGTCTGCCGCCAAAAGCGAGAACAAACCCCAGGATGGACATTTATTATATTGCTGTCCTCGCCGCAACCCGTGCGTCCAATTCTTTTCGTCTTCGCTCACATGTAGCGGAACACCAGCAAAAGAAAAGAAAGCACTGCTTATCACGATGCTAAACGTGAGATTTTCGTTTTCTCACACGAGCATCCGTGAGATGGCTACTTTTGGGTAACATCAGGCTGGTGCTGTAGTATGTAATGTCCCCAGCGCCGAGTTCCAGCTGAGCATGAGGCGTTCTGAGTGAAAACAGAAGCTCCCGCAAATGTGTTGTGGAGGTAATCCGCAATTTGCACTCACAGGCGCACATTTCGGGGGCTGGTGAAAAATGAGATAAGAGAGATAAATGAGGGCAATCAGTTGGACGTTGTTTCGTTCAAAAATCCTTGCCAAATAGTGCTGCTGATGGATTAAATCCAGTACCACTTCCTACCGGGGGAAATGCCGAAAGACAACACAATTTGGCGCTGGGGTGTTTGTATAGTTTAATGTCGGGGTGGGGTGTTTTTTTCTTCTCACCTTACTGGCAGCAAAAACCCGGTGGATTGTAAAAGGGAGAAAATCGGGTCCACTAACAAAGTGGCATCCCGTTTTTGGTCCTTTGGGGGATAATCTCGCGGGATAGCGGGTGGCTGGGCGCCGAACTAATCAACGGGTACAAAGGTTCAACCGGTCGGGTCATTTGCTGCTTCGAGCACGCTCTTATCCAAACACACGGTTAACCTGGATGGCGGCTTTTGATGTTACGGCACGGAACTGCCCTTTGAAAGTGACCGCTTCCCTCCCGCTTGTAATCCCTTTTGGAAGCTAATCCGCTACAGATTATTACCATTTCGCCGAGAACAGAGAAACAGACCGCTTGAATATCATCTTGAATGGAGCAGTGTTGCCAGAGAGCGCTACTTTTATTATTTTTGGAATTATTAGACTATAAGTTTGACAGAAAGTTATTCAAAAATAATAATTAACATATTTTGAATATAATTTTTAAATTAAGATCTTAATTTAGAGCCTTTAACAAATTGGTTTACATCCAATTGTTCTTGAGGAAACGATTCCAGCAACTTGGCAACACTGATCTCCATCGCCGACACCTAAACGTACTACAATCTCCGCTCAGCTTCAGAATGAACGTACCTTCTCCCAAAACCAGAAGCCAAACACACGGACACTCCGTCTCGCATTCGGTGCGGCAATGAATGAATAACAATTTTCACTGTGACGAATCTATTTCATGTTTAATTTCCTTATAATGGAACCGTCGCGCGCGTGTACTGCCACACCAGCACACCCCTTGCACACCCGATCGTCCCGATTGGACGGCAACACATCACAGAGAAGATCGATCCGGATTGATCACTTTAGTGCCGGCACACACATCCGCTCCACTTTGTCGGCATGCTCCGGTCGTGTCCATTGCCACCCTGGCCGCCACGCTTGTTGCAAAACGTATTAAC
This sequence comes from Anopheles culicifacies, assembly GCA_000473375.1. Lineage (NCBI taxonomy): Eukaryota > Metazoa > Arthropoda > Insecta > Diptera > Culicidae > Anopheles > Anopheles culicifacies. The sequence continues at coordinate 8,882 of KI424667.1, read as the reverse complement.
ACCGTTAACTGTGCAATTCATTCAACTGTACCCATCGACCCCGCTCATCGTCATTCATTCATGCCGCGGCAAGATGACGATGATGAAGATCCCGTGTGCCCGTGTATGTGTCCGTTTTTCTTCTTTTTTTCGTATGCGAGCTCATCACGATCGATTCCAAAACCGTTTGTGCCGTGTGGTCGATCATAGAGGATCGGATTGGTTCGGAAAATGATGGGCTCTTTAATTTTCCTGGTGTTCGCTTGGAGGTATTTCTTTTTCTACCTACGCTCAGTGCGTGCCGTAACGTTGTGTCAGGTTTTGATATGATTTTTTTTTTGTTTCGTGTTTCATTCATTTTGCAACCTTCATAAAACGGAATATCATGCACTTCATGATCGGTTCGCCCGCCCCCCCCTCCCCCCCTCTTGTATCCTTTCTGGGTGGTAGTTCAAGTCATCTCATCATTAACGGGCGTGTGTTTTGGGATAACGTACACGAAACAAAGCCGCTAATGTGTCTAATGAAAGAGGGTTTACCCAGCCTGGGAGAACGGCGTTCGGCAGATGAACATGTCGCACTAATAACCTTTGAAACCTAGACGAGTAGATTGAGCAAGTCGGCTGAAACAATCATACGTGATATTGGCGCCTTTTGGCGCTCTTGTTCTTAGCCACACGCACGCGTCATTTGTCTTTTGGACACAACAACCTGAATGTAGGGCGTTCGTGGTCGTGACTTGCTAAAATGACCCCAAATGCATTTTGGGTCTTATCAGTTCGATAGAATTACATCCAAAAAGCACTTACTGTTGGGACAAAGTTGTATGTTTGAGTTGTTTTAGCATGTTTGAACATTTCATTTGGCATTGGATCTTGCTTTATGTAATTTTGAAAAATATTGATCCTACACACAGAACTCCCATTACTCTGCTGCTGTATTTTCCGACAACCATCAGACCATATCGTCATCTACAGCCCCATCCCCATAAACCGGCCAGTAGTATCGTAATTTAACAAAGAGCAAGTTGCTGATGTGATTCATGTGTATGTGGCTTGAGCGGCCAGGTTTGCAAGTTCCGTAACCCAAACACCCAAAACAGGCTGACTCACGCTCGATTCATTCATTTCTGAGGTGCCCATGCACTGAGGAGTCTTTGAACTTTGCGCCTTGAGCGTGTCTGGTAATGCAGTTTCCCCCTTAATGTCTTCGTTTCAAACAACATGGTTGAAGGAATGGAGCACTTTTATTGTGTTTATTTAAAGCTACACAATTAGTTTATGCCAAAATTATGGAAACGACTTTTAAAAGAATTTATTTCCGTACTTATAGTGCCACTTTTATAAAAAGAAATATACAATTTCCATTGCATATCCACACTCCATTTTGTTCCGGCTAATGAATGATGCATAAAACATCAATTTCAGTTTTATTTAGAGATCTTACTCGGCGATAGCGTTTAATAAAATTATGCAACGATACCTTCCTGCGTCGACCGTTGTTCCTAAGCCACCGTTTCCACCCATCATCCCTGCCCTGCCAATGAGTCGATTGCAAACCATGTACCATTTATGTCGCCATGAATGCATGGCGCTCCGTTCGTATCGGTGTGTTTTTATGTTTAATTAAATAATTGCTTTAATTGCACGCCCGATGCGATTCTTTTCTACTCATTATGATAGTGTTGCTTGTTTTGTTCTGCGATGTTTTGTCTGCTTGTTTTTTTGTTGCCATCCATTGCTTCTATGCGTTGTTGTTTTCGTTGTTTTGCAGCGTTTTGTTGGAGCGTTTTTATGAGCTTGGCCACTTGGCAACGTCTTCTGTCTTTGCTGATGAGTTGATGAGCAGACATTTTTCCTTTTCGTTGGCAGCGACCGCAATACCAAGGTACCAGGAGTGTGTTTTCGCATGCATAAGGCGCCTCCTTGCCATGCCAATGTTCGCTGCTTGCAATTTTATGCGACAGGTGAGTGGCTGGGCGTGAGTTGTTCAAGTTCAACGGCGGTGACCGAAGATACAGGGTTAGTATACAGGGTACTATACATTTTACAATATTTTATCTTTTACAAAACGCTTACATATACCACTCACAGTACAAAAAAAACTTATTCCTGGAATCTTGAACATGCTGTATATTTAACGATTTAGACAACAAAAATTGTTGAACAGCTAATGAACGCTTGAAGTATTAGAAACTTAAAATTCTAAAATACTAGAGCTCTTAAGTTGGAGCGGTTCGGTGGCCGAGGACACCGAGGCGCCGGTCTTCCAACGGGCAGGACCGAGGTTCGAATCCCATTCGGGCCGTTCCCACGTACGCAGGACTGATTATCCTGTTGCGGGTACATTCAAGTCACGGAAGCCAGAAATGGCAGCCCAAGACTTCTCGAGGTTGTAGAGCCAGAGAGAAGTAGAGCTCTTAAGTTATTGAATGCCCTTTAGCACCAAATCGTGAGACCCTTTTTAAAAGGGACTAGAGTAGATTGGCTCACTTATACCAACGACTAGCGTTTGATTTACTCTTATTTATGGTTAATATTCCATGCTTTCAAGAAAAAACAGCGATTTAATCATTGAAAAATTACATTATAATTATGATATTTGTTAACCATTTAATAAAAATCTATTCTTTTTATGCATTATGTTCAATAATGAATGAATCGCATAATTATTCTAGCAATCAATTAAAATAATTACTCGTTAATATTCGCACAAACGACGAACCCTGCAAAAGTAAATGCACGAACAGCTCTAACGTTGCGAGAGCCTAGATCTCACCAGTCACTCATCTAAGCTGACCGGAGAGATAACAACCAAACGAACCCCCCCATCTGCATCCCCTAGACATGAGCCACCCCTCCCCAACCGAAAGCTCCCCTTTTTCGATTCTAAGCTACGGTGCTCTTGCCATCCCGCTTCTTCCTAGAAACAGGTTTCCCAGCGTACCATTGTTTGTGGCATTTTTTTCACCACCCCACGTGCTTTTCCACCCCACGCAGCTGCGTGCGTAAAAAAGCGACCAATCGCAAACTGTCCAGCATATCGCGGAGCACAGTTTCGGAGGCGGAGTGACGTAACTCATGCGACTGCGCCGTACGCCGAATTGCCGTCGGAAAACACTGCCAGTTGTGGAAAACTTGCAGAACACGGAAACTTTTGTGTGAAGTTGATGGAAAATGTATGAGAAAACATAAAAATAAATGTAATAAATATGATTAAAATATAATATTACTTATATCGCACAGTTTCCTAGGAAGTAACTCACAGTAACTCACAATTTCGTTAAATTTAACAACAAAACAATTTATTTATTAACAGTTTTGTCTTAGTGACACTCGTTGACAAGTGGAAAAAGGTTCCAAAAACACAAGCAGAAATGTTGAACATTTTAATTGCAATAATGACATTAATCTCCGATTGTGTTTTTCGTTCTCAAATGTTCTTCGGTGTTGTCCCTGTGTTTTGACTTCACTTTGAAGTATATCAGATGCATCAACAGTGCAAGAAACTGTTGTACTGTTTTATATATGTACATAAAGTCAACCACAAAAACCATCCAAACGGTGTGTGTAACTGCTAGACAGCTTTAATAGTGTCAGTAGCAACACGGTTACAAAAAAAAGCAACATTTAAGAAGCATAAAAAATCGATGATGACTGCTGTATGACTGATGGGGCCCGGTTGTGGTCTCATACCTTTTTTATTGCTCATTTTTCTATATTTTTTCCGTCTAGGTTTCTTTTCTTTTATAGGTTTTTTATGTTGTTTTATTAAAACGCGACGTTTGTTTGTTTTTTTGCACGTTTTTTGTACATCATAATGACCTGAAAGGCATAATCCGTATAAACTATCCCACAGGTTGGCCCTTGAAATGTGATCCTGCAATGTGAAAAAGGTGTCTCCGTAGTATAATTACAACGTTTACAATAATCGCCTAACTGTCGCTATAGTATTGCAGTTTGCATTCTTTTGGGGGCTTTTACACGAGGAAAGGAACTATTCATCTTTGCAGTTTCTCATATGACAGATGACAAGCATCATTTTCTCGCTTCATTTGTACACCTTATCTTGTTATCAAAGATGTTCTGCGAGTGCCAATAGTAATATGTAATACATTGCATTCTACAGTTTAATGATTCAAACCATTTCTTTTTTTTCTCTTTAATAACCCAAATAAACAAGTCTCACCTTAACATAATACCACCTGTCGGAACAGACTGATGTAATAAAACAAAACTCCTAATTTATCGATCGCTGTAATGCACCACTTACATGTATACGTTAGATGGATGATAGCCTCGCCAGAAAAAAGAAAGATTGAAGCAACAATTGTACACAGCCCCAGAGCCAAAGAAAATATTCCACCAAAAGCAAGCAGCAACTACATAAAAAAACCACACACACAAACATTATATTTCGCATTCGCTTCAACATTGCAATGAATTCAAAGCGATCGAAAACGCCAGACATGACCCGGCCGGAAAGCAAGAATGCTCTCGTGCAAGGAAAAAAGCAATCCCACGAGCAGAGGAGCAAAAAAAATGTATAAGAGGACAGCCCACTACTCGTCATTTCCTGGGGCACACATATATGAGGGGTAGGTCATGACCACCAAACGGGTCGGGTCGGGATCGGGATTCGGAGATCGGTGAATGGAAATTGGACATTCGTTTTGTAAGCGAATTTTGATTCACGGACCCGAGGATGCAGCTTCAAATGCAAGACACGGTTTGCCGACTTGCGATCAATTTGCATAGAATGACGTGTTCTTGTGTTACCACAAATTTGCCACAATAAACATACAATCGAGCTGCTTTGGCGTCACAAACACCCGATCCATCATACTTTGCCAGTAATGAAGTTGTTCCATCCAAACTATCGCTTTGAACGCGGCGGTTTTCGTTAATGATTTCCAGCTCATCTCGACGATGGCGCGACAGAAAGTCTGCTACACATTTTTACTCCCAAAACACATTTCGACGTCGGTTGGCAAATTATGCGTCCCGTTTGTGAGAAGCATCTGACAGATTCTGCAATACCCGACGGACGATGAACTTCGTCGCATCGCCAAAACACACATCTGGACTCTACATCACAACCGAAAGTGCAAGAAGTGTCAAGCTGCCTGTGTCTTTAGCCCAACAGGCAGTGGCTCATTAGCCGTGCAGGACGAGCGTAACGTACTCCAGATGATATTTGATAATGCATTTAAGCGTCGAGATGCCAAAGTGCTACCAAACATTTGTCGCTTCTCGTCGACCAGCATCCGGAAGCGTTTGGTCTGGGAAATTGCAACACACACCGCAGAAAGATGAAATATGCCGTGAGAACATAATGCTCGCGAGCTGTAGCAAAGACACATATGTAAATGGTGGGAATAAGCTGCTGGTTGAAAAAAAAAAATGCGTTCGGAGTACGTATATACATTCCAAGATCGAGAAACGTACATCTATTTAACAACTTCACTGCATTATTTGAAATTGTTTAATCGATCGTAATAAACACCA
>AXCM01007797.1:0-15970 GCA_000473375.1 Anopheles culicifacies | reverse complement strand
ATTCCATAAAGACGACTCAAACTGAACTTCTCGTCAATAAGTCTTCCTATTTAATTATTTCATGCAAAAAATGAAAATTACTCATTTAACTAGTCTTTTCAAATTCATTTCTCATATCACGTTCAAATATCAAGCGTTTTGAGTTCCTGCGTAAGTATAAATTGAAATATTTTATTTAGCATTTTTCCTATTTACTATAAACATGAAATTAAAGTTTAAAATTCAATTTAATTACGTTTAATTTAATAAATTTTCATAAGTGGTGTGTCCATGCAATGAAATAACGTTAACCATTTTTATAAACGGTTTTTCAAGGGAAAATGGATTAGTCTATGGACAGTTTTAAAATAAACATACTTTCCCATGTAATTGCGATAACATTCAAGCCCTTCAGTCAGATAAATTGATTGAACGAAGATGTACAAGACAAGCACTGTTCTGCTCGTATAATCTCATAATAGGTCATATTACTTGCATTGCCAAAATAATCCTGGCAAAAACACCCTTACAGGATTTTGCAAAAATTAAAGAAGCAGCTTTAAGGCAGAGCTTCGCTTACTCGATCGCTGTAAAATAAAAGTGCCAGTCCGGATCTGGATTACACGTTTAATCAATCGACCATACCGTGCTCAAGCACCGGGAAGCAAGCTAAAGGGACTAATTACCGTTGATTCCGGTGCTGGTGTAAGGCGTTCGATTGCACCGGTACATCTTTCAGCCGGGATTTACACATCCCGAAGCCAGGAAACACCTTGCCGTCTAATGATGGAACAACGATTCTGCTGCTAAGGCAAACGGCAAGACTCACTCTTGCCGTACGCCCATGTGTCGATGGAGAAGCTCGGCAAGCAACCAATTATCGGCTGGCAGAGATTGAGAAGACAACCAACCAATTAATCGGTTGGCATTTGGCAGGCGAGCTAAAAAGCTTCAACCATTCGCCGAGTGTGGCGGTGTGTGGAACGTGTTTCTCGGCTTAGCTTTAAGCCACTCGAAGACAAGCAGCAACGAAAATAAAAAAAAAATTTTCTGTAACACAAAATGGAGCAGAAGATACGGGCAAAAATCAAACTAGTAATGTCAGCAAATTTTTCTCCCATTTCAATAAGGCGAAAGAAAATTGGGTGGCTTTTTTAGAAAGAAAAAAAAAATCCAGAATTAAATTTTGGAATCTAGATAAAAGATTTAATAAAGATTGATACAAATCTCATACGCGTCGGCATCATCTCTGGTGCGAAACAAAAATTGCTTGATCAGCTTCGACAGCGTGCGATGCATACGGTCGCGGTCGTAAAGTTGCTGCCTGTTCTAACACTCCTGCTGTGTCCTTCAACGGTTGTGTGGCAGGCTTTTTTTGGCTTGTTCGCTTCACCATTCGCTCGCGGGAAAAACTACTTCCGGAGATGAGTGTATGGTAAAACTCATCATCCTAAGGGGATTAAATTCGTTTCAAATTTGCTACCAGCTGCTGCACATCAGTGGATTGTGAGTGAGTGTGCGTGCGTGGATTATGGCCACAGAATATAGTCATATGCATTGGAACTTTTACTCTGTGTGCTAACTTCACTGCAAATGTATAGCAGTAAAATTCCATCATAACGAAATGCACCGGAAGGAAACCTTGCGTGAAGCTGAAAACTAATTAAACACGAATGCTCGATTTTCCACACGGGAAACCTCCAAAGACGACGTACCCAATTCAGTATGGTGGAATAAATGCACCTTCTCGCTACCGGGCATTCGTTTCAGAGTTCCCTTCCCCTGCGGTGTGTCTTCGTATTGGATGTCGATTGATGCGCTGTCTGTTTGAATGTCACTGCGAAGGACGTGCCGTAGCCTTTGGTACAGATTTGATGAAATTAGCTTTCTTTTGCGCCGAGTCATGGTGCCATAATAATGTGTCGCTTTTTTTTTGGTTTACACCCGGCTACATTGTTGTGGGAGCAGATCTTTTTCACGTTGCTGCCCTTCTTAATCCAAGAGAAGACCTTTACAGACAGAAAATCCCACGATTTCTAGCGAAATGGCCTTAAAAAACTAAACCAACACTTGTTGGCGGTGATGTGTTTGCTTTGTAGACGGTTATGTGTGCGTAGAAAAGATGGTGGGAATAGGGAAGGTTACCAATTAAGCTTTAACGAAAAGTCAACAGACAAAACAGTCGGAAAGTGAGTTTAAATTTCTTTTAATTTTTAGATTCAAATGCTTCAATAAACTATTTCCAAACACCATTGTAAAATGAAAACTTCAAGCTTTATATTAATGCCCAAAAGCTGACGTCTTCTTCTTGGCGTAACAATCTTAAAATCATGCATGCTTTTATCAAATAATATACATAGGTGTAGGTTAATAATAACCAATAGGTGTAGGTTGCGAGCATCAGATGAACGATCCGGACGGCCCCAGTTCCTCGAGCTCTCGTCAAATTTTAAAATTTTCCTTTTTTGTTATTATACATGCTAATTAAAAAAGCAGTTATATGAGCTATGAAATTATAGAGCAATGGCAATATATTTGAATTCAATAAAATAATTTTGCACATAATTCGCGTCACTGATGCGTCTTGAAAGGTCCACAAACCAATCGCATTTCATACGTTTTTCGTGTAAAATTCACATACTTGCAAAGTTTTTAACGTTTTTAAGTTTTTAACGCTTTGAAGAAAACCGGCTCCTTTTTGAAAACGATCTAAAATATAAGGACGAGCTCAGATATAAATCCATGTGGAACATATTTCATAAAACAACACTAACTGTGAGGATTTGGAACTCCGTTGTATTTTCAGTACTTCGAACGGGCAGGACCGAGGTTCGAATCCCATTTGGGCCGTTCCCCCGTACGCAGGACTGACTTTCCTGTTACGGGTACATTCAAGTCACGAAAGCCAGAAATGGTAGGCCAAGACCTCTCGAGGTTGTAGAGCCAGAGAAGAAGGAGAAGAATGTACTCGCAGTAGCAAGGCTGTCTCTTAATCAATAACTTCACCTTCCTATTCTAATTCTAGAAATAGTAATCTATTTTTTTCTCTTTACTATTACTGCGTATTTACTGCGTTCAGACCAATTCTTTAATTCCTCATCAATCCACGTCTGTGTAACACCGTTTCTAGAAACCTCAGTCCTAGGCGCCATCTTTCCATCCACGACTACATATGAACTTCCTCTACTTAGACTCCACTTGAACCAGTCATCGCTGTACTCCTGTAAGCCTCGTTCCGAACGGATCGTTGACGAGCGCCTTGCAGGTGTAGCCAAACCTTCCGGTTTAGACCACCGTCAGGATGTCCGCAACACCAAACAGCTCAGCTAGCTCTTGGTTTATTTTTCTTCTAAATACGCTATACTCGAACCACCAAAAACAATCTTAATCACTCGCCGTTTGAAAAGCGCTTGGGCGTTCCCATAGCTCAGCATAGTTCAGGACTCGTTCCCGTCAAGGACTAACGGAAGCATCAAAGTACGATATGTTGTGCATGTCGTGCATTGTTGGAGTCTTCTCAGGAGCTTGTGGAGCCACGAGTCACATGAATCATGGGCCTTTAGATTTCTCTGGTGATGTTGTTATCCCAAGTGACGATCGTTCCAATATATCTGTACTCCGCTACTTTTTCTTCTTCTTCTTCTTTATGGCTATACAACAACCTCGAGAGGTCTTGGCCTGCCATTTCTGGCTTCCGTGACTTGAATGTACCCGCAAAGCAGTCCTGCGTACGGGAGAACGGCCCGAATGGGATTCGAACCCTGTCCGTCCGTTCGAGGACCGGCGCCTCAATCTCCTCGGCCACCGAACCGCTCCAAGAAGGAGCGCTCCTACTCCGTACTCCTTTATTACCTCGTGATTATTACCATCAACCAATACTCTGCTTTCTAGTTGGGCTTTTCCGCGGTTAGTTTTCATCACTAATCACTTTTAGAGCTGATATAAGGCAGGATTAAGTAAATGGTTTGTCGGCATGTTAAGAAGAATTAATTTACGAAATAGCAGAGCGGATGTGTTTTCTGAAATGATGGATGAATCCTTCAGGAATTTAGCAAAACTTAACTTACCATGTTTCCAAGCGTTAAATTTGCAACCTTTTCTGGATTTTGTTCAGCTTGAATAAGAATGTGCCGTTTTAGGTATGCAATTATTAGCAACTTTTTGACAATGGCAGCTCATATCGTACAAAGTTATCTGCACTACCTCACGGAAAATTTGTTCAAAGTGTGTGAAGTTCAATAGAACACAATAATATAAAAACCACCAAGCTTTTGCCCCTTAAACTCGTATGCCGTATGCTCGTATGTAATAGACTTAGTGCGGTTGCATGTTAACCGCGCAAAGTTTTGTATATTTTTAATTGCTAAATTTTCAACTCACACGCGTGTGTTTTCAATTTGTAATTACCTTTCCCGGCCACACAAACCGTAAACCAAACTTTCCGATTACCGTAACCGATTACCTGTCAACCGTATGATCCAGAACGGCCACACGCACAAACTTGCGCTCACATTTTTTTTGCAGAAAGTGTCAACAAAACAAAAACAAAAAAAAAGCAACGCAGAACTGTATGAAACTTTTAATCACTTTTTGTAACTTTCACCTTCCAACCGGCGGACGCCCATTTACCGACATTTGATAAATGAGCAATTTTGTATCAAAACCCATCTCTTGCATGTATGGGCACGCACACCTTTCCTGCTGATCGAGCTGGTGAGAAGCTGCACACACTGAGACAAATTGTAATCTTTCACCAGTTTTCGTTGCGTTTTCCTTTCCTGCTTTTCGCATCGCCTACTGTGCGGTGTAATTAGTGCAAGTTATTGGTTTCGTGCTTTTCGATACGGCTGAAAATCGGACTGTGATGATTTTATGTTACGCTCCTCGTTGATGCTTTCCTTCCCCTTTTTTGTTCGGGAAACTGCATGTGTCGGTGGAAAGTTCGATCATACCCAGAGCATTTCCCGCACGCGTGTGCCAGTAATGAATGGTTTGTTTGTTTGTACACACGTTCGCATGCTGGAAGTGAATTAACTATCGGTCATTGTACCGCTGGAGCGATCGGAAAACGCGAAACAAATTAACGCCTGTGTACGACGTTCAATCAGCTCCAAAAAAGAAAAGGCCCCGGTAAAGTTGATAACGAGCTAATAATTTAAGACTTCATGGATTAACTGCTTTCGAACTGGTAACAATATTGTTTGGAAACACATAAACATTTCCCAAAAGCCATTTTTTAAATAGTTTGAACAAGATTTGCATCAAACTAATGCTCGATTACACTGAATGCGAATGTGTTGCAGTTCAGTCAATTAACGATCGAATTAATGGGTAGCAATGGATGCAATTGAGCTGGCAGCAGGGTTGCTGGCAGGAAAATGCACGTTGGAAAATTGCACCAGCTATTGGTAATAGGAAAAAGCGGGCTTTTCATATATTACGACCAGCCTAATCAGCGTCACAATCGGTGAGGTACGATCGGCAACATTAAATTCATGGAATAGACACACACGAAGAGGAAAAAAAAACCGGACTCACGTCGGAAACCGGAAAGATCGTTAACACATAAAATGCAACCATGGTGCATCGGATGCATGCAGATGGTTCGCATGCAATTGCAAAATGACGAAATCTCGTCTAAACGGCTTTCAGGGTGACCGGTTGGTATGAATATTGACACTCGCTTGCAACCCCGATGAAATGACCACCAGCAATGTAATGCTATGTTTGATGCATGTTTTTGCATCGTGGATTATTACAAAATGGCCTATTTGTTGCCATGCTATTGCATTTAGAAAAAAAAAAACAGCAAAAAGTGATGCTGAATCACATGCACATCATTATTTTATAATGTAATTATTGGCCTCAGTCCGTTATGCGTGCTACGTGCAGCGGGGTCAATGATATTCGCGCCTGGCATCGGTTATAGCCATCTGGTTTTAGGTTCCGTGTAGTTCGCACTAAAGCGAACAGAATTAAACACACACACACTCAGAAGGGAAAGTGTGATATAATTGTTTAAATTCTATCCCTTATCCACATGTGTGCAAACAGATCCCGTCCATGGTTTAGATGTGCGGCGGTCCAATAAATTGTACCCGTGACCATCGACCGCAAGTAGGCGTATCGAACAAGGAACGCTCTCTCGTTGCAGTGGGTGGGTATCGTGGAAAGTGCAGTCTTTTCATGCCGCTGCACAATGATCATTTATCATTTGGTTTTTATCACTTTTTTTCCTCTTCTTCTGCTGGATTGTTAAGTGACACTGAGCAGTGGCATTGGTGCGATGAGTACGCTTTCGATGTGTTGTAATTTTACTTTATTAGTGCACTAGAGGATGAGTTCTTCAATGAAAAAAATGGCTTTTTGATTGATGGTTATTGCGGACAGCGAAATAGAATGAAATCGATATTAGCGGCATGCTGTATATCGGTTTGATTAATTGTTTAAATGTTGTTTATTTCCAGTTGATGTCTACAACTGGATAATGATTTAGGTTATTTAGTTGAGATGGGTAGGTGTACCAATTATGGTGTTATCGTCGACACAATTGGAAATATGAATAAACGCAATAAACATTTCTCGGATAATTTTCTTGTCTTGTTTTTAAAATACTCTCACCTCTTCTAAAACACTAGTTTTGGAAAAAAAGTATAATTTTTAATTTATTTATTTATTTATTTTGCTTTTGCTTTGCTATATTTTTCTGAAATTCTCTAGCATTTAAGCATTCGGAAAACATATTGTCCTATTTTTACATGAGGTTTTCAATTTTCTTTATTCATGTAAAGCTAAATATGTGCGATATTTACCAACTTTTCGCTGCGCTTATCAATTTATTGTACTACTTGTGGGTATCGAATCTACAATACTAACACTTCTTTTGAAAGGTTATTAAAAATGCTTCGAGTCATCAAAAATGGAATGAATACATGCAACATTAAATATACAAAAAATCAAAATATAACAAAAAAATCATATCTTGCCTCATTAAATTTATTAAATAAGCTAGCCAACAAGGACTAATAAACCTTTTCAAAAATATATTTACGTTTTTAAACGGTTTTTAAAACCAATACCGTAGCGGAGATACCATTGGTATAGTTATGTTTTAGTGATTTAAAGTTCCTAGAAAATTTTTGTTTTTGGCCACTTGCAAAAATGCAATCAATTAAAACACTCCTCTTTCGAGTAGCACAACAATTGGTACTCGAAATGTGACAAATTACTTTTTAAGACTTAAAACATGTGAAGTCATTACAAGGTTTTGAAACTTTGACTCACTCTTTTAGTATTCTTTAAGAAATATTACTCTAAACTACTCCTTGCGCTACTTTTAGCGAGTTGAAACACAAAATAATGAGTCGACAAAGGAAGAAACGAAAAGAAGTGAGTAAATAAACTTACTCACTCTTTGGTAGTGTGCATATCTCTAGTCAGTATTATTATAGCCTACTTTTGGAACACATAGCGCAACAATCGAAGAATTGGAAAAGCTGCAGAAAATGGTTTCAACAATATGATTCAATAGATTTGTGACAACCGTTGGTTAAGTGAAAACGCTGGACATAATTTGCCTATAATTGGTAGACTTACCCTGGATTATTTATTTTAATAATTTGCACAATTAGTAGCATAATCTTTTAAATAAGTTAATTGTTGTAACATGTTATATTTTTCTTCAAATTATCAACACTAAACACGTTGCTGTGATATGAATTTATTTCTAATTATTTTTGTCCAATTATACTTTATTCTAATTATTCTAAAACTCGTGAGTTATACAGCACTCACTACAGCCCCATTTAGTAGCTGCAAGAAGAACCGTAGTTTCACAACACTTGGCGCAACAGCACATTTGTTGCGTCTAATAAATCGAACACGCTTTTACTAAAACCAGAAACGAACCAACTCCGACCCACACAATCAATTGTTGACAAACACATTCCGTAGGCGATCGACGCTGATGAAAGTGAATGCATTTCCACCCCGTGCTTGCGCAGTCTGATTCAAGTTCTTCGAGTGTTTCGAGATGGTATGGGAGGTACTCCTTCAACATCAAAGAGACTTTGAACGAAAACAGAAACAAAAACGGAACAATCATCATTGAGGGTTTTGATGTACAGCAGCAGAATGGAACCACCGAGACGGGGCGTCAATTGTGACTCCTCTGACGGTTATCCGCAAGTTGTTTGTGACGCTGTTGTGCGCCTTTCGCGAAACAGTCACACTTTAGCTCGAGGTTTTAGCCGCTTCTTAGCCGTGTTTGTTTCGTTGTCACACAGTTTAAGGGTAGGTTCCCTATACTTTTTCCAATCCCTCTTCCCTCCTTTGCCCTTACCTACTTCCCCCCCCCATTTCGAGCGATGCAATTTGAATGCAAAGGGCGGCGCAAAGTGCAAAGTGGCAAATGTTTGAGAAACAAGCATAAAATATGTTTTATGGTTAAACTTTCAACTTGTTGTGCGCTTTGGTTTGCTGGGGTGTTTTTTTCTCTCTCCCGCACCACGAAGCAGATTAGGCGGTGCAGCGTAAGTGTGTGCGCATGGTGGAAAAGCTTGTGGAAAATTAAAATATGTCATTGCCGTGCGGTACGCGAACTCGTTAAAATGTTGGCACAGCTACGGGCGGCTGTTCGTTTTGGGTTTTTTTTCTTCTTCTTCTCTTCTTTCACTCTCTTGTTTGAGTTTTTCGCATTCACATTATCGTGTGGGGGACTATTATGGTGGGGTGGAGGTGTGAAGGTGGGAATGTTGGCGCTGTGGTACGGTGTTGCCTTTTAGCAGCATCTCGGCACGATCAACAAATATGCACAATTGCGCACATACATACACACATCCCACTAGATAGCGTGACAAAAAAGCTCGCTCTCATGTGTGTGCACCCACGTGTGTGTGTGTGTGTGTGTGTGTGTGTGAGAGTTTGCAAGACATTTCATCTTCCTGTGAAATTGCAACCAACTGCAGCATGCTTGGCGTGAAGCAACAAGAAAAAAGTACAGTGCACACGCACCCTTGGAGCGTTACCTTCGCTCTGTGATGATGCAACATGTCGTATTTGAATTTGACTCTGTGCATCACACTATCACGAAATGCAAGGGGAAGATAGCGTTAGTCGTAGATAAACCCTTGGATGTGTTTAACATGAAATTGGCCTAAACCTCCAACTAAAGCCACAGAGATTTTCCGAGAGATTTAATTTTACTCCTCTAGTGATGAAGATAGATTGATGTCGTTGGATATAGTGAATTGCATACTTTAAGGCTGTGTTTTTTATTGAAAAATCCTACAAATAGGAATCTATCATTGCATAATTGATCTAGAACAGTGGTTGACAAACTTTTTGGAACAAATCATAAAAGTAAGATTTAAGAACTAAGAGCTAAGATTTAAAATAAAATAAATTCAGTTAAAATAAACTGAAACTGAGTAAAAATTCGGAATATATTAAATAATGTATTCAAATATTTCCTTGAATTAAATAATAGATTTGTTTGTTAACAAATCTTCGTCATATATTCTCTTCTTCTTCTTCTTTGGCGTAACGACCTATTCGGTCATGCCAGCCATTTTCTGGCTTTCGAAACTTATTTATACCACGTAGTTGAATAGTCAGTCCTCACTTCGTGGGGAATGGGATTTGAACCCCGGTCCCTGGTGTGAGAGCCCGGCGCCAATACAATCTCCCATCGGGCGGCCCCTCGTCATATATTAAATTGTTTACAACTAATACAATGAATAAGAGTTTTAAAATACTTCCCAATAAAATATAAACGGCACAGTCTAGGAGTTGGAATTTGTGGAACATTTGGAATGACTGTGCTTGCTACCAACTTGCAATTAATCATTTGTCGTTTTTGTGCGTACAATTAATTTCACTCTAACTAAGTGCAAGGACTGTATGAAATAAGGAGAGTTACAACTAAAATGGGTTTCATTTCATGTTTAAATGTGTTAACGTTTTTATTCATGACTTTAAATATTGCAACTCTGTTATTTTGGTGCTCATTACCTTAATTATGGATTTAACTTCCAACAACAGAACTTGTAACAAAACTTTCTAAAAGAACAATTTGAAAATTTAATTTTTGTTAATGAGCAACGTTTAAAACGATTGAATGCTTGGTGGGTAGTTGGGTTAAAAAACATTTTTAAGGTGTTTTTTTTTTCAAACAAGATTTGTTTTGTTAATCATAAGAAAAGCCTGGAATAAAATTAATTTGTTATTTAACTTAAAAACAATAAAAGTGTCAATCAAGTGCTAACATATTTTAAGCAATGAACCAAAAGGTATACTTATTTCCACGTTGATGGCAACGCATTTTGGTCAAGTTCTTACACTTCTTTAGTTAGTTAGTATGGTGCAAGTCTAAGATAAAGAAATCACAAGATCAACCCCATCAATGTTGCATTTATTTGACATCTATCTTAAAACCAGCAATATGATCTATCTGCTCTCAGTCTCAAAGATTTTTTTCAACAAAAGTCCAAGTTCAAAGTATTAAGGATCTTTATTTTGAAGACCACACAACTAAAACTATCTATTTGATTTAACAATTGCTTAAAGAGGGATACAAATATACACAAAATGCATCCCAAAATTCTTCACCCAAAAATAATGCTGGCTTGCCTTTTGAAGGGTTTGATCTGCATCTCATAGCCTCAACAAAATTGAACGAAATTACCAAAGAATGTGGAAAATGTTGCATTTTTACAAACTCTTTCCAAACTACACCACAAATGGCATACGCTTTAGGTTTTTTTTCGCTTGTTTTTCGTACCATCATTGGCACTGTGGCATGATCCACCACGCACGGTACCTTCTTCCGTGCCGTGGCGATAATCATGATGAAGGGCGGTAGGTTTGGCGTGGTATCTGTCCCGATGTCGGGTGGGATAATTATGGAAATTGCCAAGAAGTTAACGCGAGGTCGCATCGCCACAACGCGGCACTAAGCCCACCCTGGCCCTGTTGGTGAATTTTCCACACCGAAGGTGCGAGTCGGTTACGACCGCACCAAAGTCGCCAGATCGCCGGCTGGCAAAAGTCGTCGCCATCGTTGTCGCTGTTGCACAAAGTTTCGTCTGCTTCTTCTGGCGAAGATGGTGCACTATGATTTATGCTAAGATTATGTCACGATCCTCATAGCCGTTGATGGTGCGGTTGTATTAGAGGGCGAGAGCTTTCGGTGGTGTCGAGTTTTTCCACAACTCGTTGTTGGTTTTTTTTTTTTTGCATTACCGTTTTCATTCTTCGCTTGTGAAGAAACGTCTCATTTGCCCTTATACTGAGCCCTGCGGATAGCAACAACGCTCAACCGAAAAAAAGGGCTGCGCAGTCTTATTTGATCGAGAGCGGTGGCGTGCAGCGGTTTAGGTCGGGCTGTTTTTTTTTTTTTGTTCGTTACTTGCTAGCCCTGCTCGGATGAAATAGCGTACAAGATTACGACTATGATGAGCCGTGTGGTGCATAAAAAATTAAAGTGATGAAGTTTAGCAATCGTCAGCATCGAGAATTTATGATGGCTCTAACCACCCGAAAGGAATTATGGTGTCGTCGGTGAGAAATTGTTCGCCGTATACGAAGCGTGCCGGCGGGATAGGAAATGGCAGTGTGCGGGGGACGGCGATCGTGGTTGGAACAGTTTAAGCAAGGAAAGGAAAATGTGATTAAACGACACACTATGGTTGCAGTTCAACGAGTATGCAAATGATTTATGGCAAAAGTTGCTGAAAGTGCTCTAGTGCAATCGATGAGCAGGTCATCAGGTGGAAAATGGCTACATGTTTTATTTTGTATTTTACTTTCTGTAATTATTTTCCAACACACTGGTTTACAGAACGCTTAACAACAATATAAATCGTTATAATGATTGAAAGTTACGTTAATTGCACGTTGCAAAATAATCTGAACCATAAATTGATCTCTGATTTTTTTAACTAAAGTTTATTGTAAACTTATATTTTGTTAAATCTTGTTGTCATTAAAAACCTCATAAAATAACTGATAAGTAGAAAAAACCGAAAATAAGAATGAAATTACATAGAAAGAAAAAGGTAATAAGGAAATCTCGATAAGGAAGATCAAAATAATTATATAAAACGAAAACGTCTAAGTAACATCAGCAGCAGTAGAAGTTGTGGATGAATAATAGAACATGTAACGAAAGAAAAGAATTAATAGAGGAAAAGAATAGAGAAAATCATTAATATTTATTTTTTATATGAGATCGAGATTTTTAATTTCTTAAAAATGATAAAATAATAGTAGAAAAAAGGGAGCTTACTGTTCTTCTTACGTACAAGAAATAAGAGAATAAAAATTGAAAAGGAAATTTAGAAACATGAAGGGAAAACGTGGGAAAGTTGAAAATGAAGACAAAAATAATGACATAAAATAAAAAGTATAAGTGACAGCAGAAGTAGTAGTAGTCGTACACATAGAAAAGAAGAAAAATTAAGGTGACTCTTAGAAAATCTCCTAACTAGGTCCAAATTGAGAAGAGTTGTGTTAGTTCCAAGCACACTAACTGAGCTTTCGATATTTTAATGACCGGCAGGGACACACGAGCTTGGCGTTTGATTTAATTTGTGTTTAATCTGAACTATTGTTTCACTACACGTAATATAAGAAAAAATGATTATATTTTGTTTATAATTTCAGTACCACCTAACATTATGTAATGTGTGCTTAAAATAGACTAAGGCTGTCCTAAGCCGCTGTCAATAGAGGCGGATGTCTAAATAAAAACCTTCGTGTCACGTGCATGAGTAGAAGCTGTTTTTATTAATATCACATTCACACACATACACAAACGATCCAATCCCTTTCGTCTACTCGCAACAAAGTCAGTGTCTAGGGTTATCGGTTTAATCAGCCACCGCCTTGGCGCACGTAAGAAAAACTTGTTCCACAACACCCCGAATCAACCCGTCCATTCCACCACCATCCCAGAATCATCTGAGCTCATTGGCTCATTAGCTGACAGCGTCGTAGGGTCACAGAAGCTGCTGCTGCAACTGCAACACAATCAGTAGCATGCTTTGCATACGCACCCGTAGCTAAAGCGTACGGAGCACAACGTGTTCTGCAGACACGACGCCACACCACACGTACGCCAGCTAATGAGGGTCCACCGGTACGCTGCCACGCTGTGAACTTCTGGCCCGTCGACCTTGGAACCTTGGGCGAAATGTGCAGTCACAGTTAATGATGGGTGGCGTTCAACAGAGCCAAACACGAACTCACAGCCAAAGTCGAAATTTAATCAAAACAGCCTCCAACGAGCACTCGTGTGAGTCTGCGGGTGTGTGTGAAGTACGAGCCTGCGGCGCCACGTAAAGCGCATAAGACATTCAACGTTCATCGCACGATGCATTGCGATGTGGAGTCAGTCGAATGCGTCACGACGCGACTCCCGAATTATGACAGCTGGAGCAGCCGGCGGAACGCACGAAATGCACGAAATGGTACGCCCTTGCTCGCCTACGCAATGTGGCTCGAAATTATTGGGCTCATGCTGCCAGTGTGGTGCACTATGGTTTGGAGTGTAGATTTCGTCACACAGGCAACGGCACAATTTGGAAACCTGTATTATACTCCCGTCGATCTCCTTACCTTACAACTGCCAGTGAAAAGGTCGTCGGCCATATTCGGTAGAGGCGTTTGTTTCGATTTGCCTTTGGGTGTTTCGACTTTTTTTTTATTCGCCTCATCTGTGAACAGCTAAATTATACATCGCTCAACGAGTAGTTTGAAAGGTTAGCAGTACGAGCACGAAATAAAAACTGTAGTAAATAATAAAGGCAAACATTTTTGGTCGGCTGGTTGGCCATCTGATTAATTCGATGACAAATGAATAATGTCATGTTCCGCCTTGGCGGAAGTGGCGCAACTAAGAATCCGTCTATCAACATTTCAAAAATCGAGCGTCATAAAATCCGGTATTCGAAGAACCTGCAATAAATGGTATGCAGAAACAAACAAACTACACGTG
Source organism: Anopheles culicifacies (assembly GCA_000473375.1). NCBI lineage: Eukaryota > Metazoa > Arthropoda > Insecta > Diptera > Culicidae > Anopheles > Anopheles culicifacies. The sequence goes on along the minus strand of AXCM01007797.1, from coordinate 1,995 downwards.
CGTGGTAGTTGCGGGATTAAAACAAAATGAGTGCGTAAAGGATTACGCAGCGAATGCAAATTTGCGTGCAAAACAGCAGTGGGTTGGGGTTGTTGTTTCATGCAAATATTAATTCTCAAATGGAGAGTGGGCTAAATCAAGTCGAAAAAATCGAGCGGAATGCTAGACCAGTTACGGTCATAAATACAAAGAAGTGCTGATTATCTTAGTACCTCTAACTCGGGTGTCGGAGTATTCGTTCAGCTAAAAATAGCAGCTCTAAAGCCAAAGTTCTGACCTTTAGTATGCAAGGAGTTGTATAAAACTCATAAGTTATTTTTTCAGTAAAAAGCTCTACTAGAATAAACGAAAGACATCTAAAAACATCCTCTCTTTCTATACATTATAAACTAATAATTATTTGAAAACAGTTTTCAATTATCAGTCTTTTTCTTCTTCTTAGCTGGTCTGCACGTTTGGAGTACGTCGCCAATTCGTTTCCAGGAAGCTCAGTCCAAAGCTAAATGTCTACATCCACGGCTGTATCCGATCACCCTCAAGGTAGAGTTCATTTTCCTTTTCCACAAGCGCTACTCGCACACATCACCAGAGATAGTCCTTAGTATTCGCCGTACGGCACAAGTGGGTGATTTGGCTTCGCCAACATAGTCCAGGACTCGTATCCGCAGATGACTACTCGATGGATCAGTGTAAATATGGTACCGTTCGTGTGTTTTTGGAGTCTTCTGGATCTTAGGAGCTTGTGGAGCTACAATGCGCCTTCAGATTTCTCTGGTGATGTTATTATTCCAAGCTACGATCGTTCCAAGATAGCAGTACTCCTCTACTACCTCGAGATCGATGCCGTTAACTGATGCACTGCTTCCTAGTTGAGCTCTATCATGATCAGAGCCTGTGGTAGACAGGTACCACAGTTTTTGTTTTTGCTTCACATTACACCTTTCAGAGCAATGTTGACTAGCAAATAGGGGACATTCGAACGATTCCAACACATATTGTCACTTTGAACTTGCACTACACTCCATCCATAGTGAGGTCTATAGTGCTGTCCGATCTATGATATCGTAGCCGCCTTGAAGTCGTTCCCGGTACTTCTGTTAGATCTGCCGTAGAGTGAAGATTTGGCAAGAGGGCGATTTCCCTCCAACAAATCATGCTTGGTACCTACCTACGAAATCTGCAGCAAGGAACACGATTCTGCAGAAAAGTATTCGGAACATTATTCGTATCGTTTACTTATCCGGCAAGGGTAGAATCCTGTAGAGTACAGAGAATGGACGCGCTACTGTAATTACATACGCAGTTCGCTAACAAATTGTCCTACCAGATGGCGCTGGTACATTTAGTGTCAAAGTAGATTACTACGAATCAGTGCCAAATGCAATGATGGAAATGGGTTAAAAATATGGAGTGAAACCTACCTCTATCGTACTTGTGTGTATTGAAATGAAAAGCAGTAACAGAAGTGGATGATTGTTGGTTGGTGCAAAATGGGAATATAATAATATGTACACCACAAGCAAAAAAACCGGCCCATTAAACTTACTCATCAATTTAACCGGTGTCGAGATGTGAAGGAGCATGCGATGTGGATGAAGAAAGTGTATCGTCGAAAAGAATGGTTCATAAAAACGCATAAAATCGTTACCGTCATACTGGTGGAGAAAGAAAAAAAAAACACGCAAACATTGCCGCACATTAACCACACCCGGGTAAGCCGCGTGGCACCCATTGGCGTAACAAATGATGCCCCACAGCTGACGGGGACCGGCACAACCGTACCATCGGCTAACGATTTGTGAAGATGTACAACATTCCGAACTGCAGCGACTATTGTTCTGCTAATGGGAAGACCTGTTCACAATCGGTAATAGTATTTACGATCGCATAAAATAAAAGTAAAGCTGCAGCACCAATGAAAGGTTTTTGTTTGATGAACGCACATAAGAGCAGATTTACAATAGGTGCTTTTAGTTGGTTTTACAGAGCAAATTG
>KI424666.1:0-13711 GCA_000473375.1 Anopheles culicifacies | reverse complement strand
GATTGGCGAAACAGTACGAGTACGTAGGATGCTGGAAGTGATGAGTAAACGAATTTGAGGAATTAGAATGGAACTGTCAATTTCCCGTAGAATTAATCCACCAATTAATGTGACTTGTGGCATTCCAGGCCGATCCAGGTCTCAGCATCATTATCGACAATATATTGATGAAAATCACTTGGTTTATATACTGGACATTTCACAAAACAGCTTTAAAGAGTCATATTTATGTGAGACTTTTCATAAAACATTATTGCTCTTTCATTTATAATTTGAACTTTCCCAGCACCCACTAGTGACATCTAAAGCAGTATTAATAACTACGCAAAAAGCATTGTTTGCTTAGAAACAATTAAAGCATTGCTTAAATATTTACAATATCTTTAGGAAATGTTATGCATTCGTTTTGACATGCAGCTACGCACGGTGACAAATCGTGAGATTGATTTCAGCTGCCCCTTTCTTACTTCTGCTGCTGTAAGGAGTTATTAAGTCGTTTGTTTCCTGTGTTCCCGTGCACTTACGGGTGCATAACCAAAGTAAATTGTGGTTTGTCGCCAGTAGCAGCGCAAATCGATCGTTCCGCAGTGGGAGTAATTTTTCCTTCTTTAGTTTTCATGACCATTTTCAAATGACAATCAAACCGGACCCGTCCAAGGAACTGACTGATTGAATATTCACTTTAAAGATTGATTTATTAATTGCAAATTGATTGGTGAATTATGGAACGAAAGACTCGGGATATTGCCGGGCATTCGTCGATCGTAGAAATGCGCTCCCCTAAATGGGGGCTAACTTTCTTTTCCCTTCCCCCGCTTTCGTACCATTCATTGCCCGTTCCCCTTCCCTTTTGATCGGTGGTACGCGACTGGTAGCAACTGCGTTTTTGACCACCTTCGGACCAGCGTTGAAGCAACGGGGTCTATAATCAAATATTTATCCCTCAGAAAACTACCACCGGCCGCGAGCGGTCACGTTCGGGGTGCAATTACGTTTGGTAATATTCTATTTTTTTGTTGTTGTCCTCCCCTTACCGGTTCCACCACACCACAGACGGCCAAAACTTCACAAAACATCCTGGGGAGGTTCTGGTTTTTTTTTCTCTCCTCCGTCAGCTTGTCCAGATCAGATTGGAACAGTTTGCGCAAACCCAATCGCACAGGATGGACATCCAACCGTCATCCAATCTAGGTTCGTTTTTTTGTTGTTGTAAAATGGAAAGAAAGTTACTGTTGCTAGCTCGTTCATCAGTTTGTTTCCTGTTGCTATCGGCATCAACGATATTAACCAGCAGCCGGCTTCCATTGCATTGCTTACTGGGGCACCGCATGCCGCAACCATTTATTGTTTATATCAACACAATTAATTAGCCTTTGATATTTTTGTTCTCGATCCTGCTCGCACTCGCAAAGCACCAGAGTCGGTGTGTGTGTGAACGGTCTTTGAGATTTTGTTTTCCTTTTTGTAACTGTTGAATTTTTGAAAGAAAATGGAGAAAAATCGATTTTTCATTTGGAATATTCATTTCCCGAGCGCACACCGATGATTTCCTGCAGGTTTGTTGTGTCCCCGCTGGGAAGTGTTGAACGATCGGACCAATCAATTGGTGGTATGTTTTCTTGATCGTTTTGATAGATCGCCATCATCATGTATTTGTTTTGTGATCATGTGTGTTTTTTTATTGTGATTGTAATGTGCTTCACAAATGAGTCGAGTACGTTGTTTGAATAACGTACCACCAATAACGTGCTGAGTGTGATGAAATATTCCATTTTTATTCTCTTTATTAATCGATATGAGAAGAATAAAAAAAAACGTGTACATAATCGATCGTACACATTTGGATCTTCTCGAGTACCCGTGCCTAGCAGCAACTGGCAAGCCAAGTTTTCCCTGCCGGAAGTGCATCGTTAACACTATGCCATCGTACGCCGGGTTCACACAATCGAATTCGAAGTATCAGCCCTAAGGAACAAAAACAGTACGAACAAACGGAAACAAACCCCAAGCCGAGGAGTTTGGAGGGAAAATGTGTTTATTTTCATTTCCAGGAATCTACTACAACGACTGTTCAAGTCGGGTAGAGTGGGAGAGACCCGGGTGAGCAGTAAAAATATTGATGTAAATTTTAAAGAAAACATTAATCATTCGTCTGCCGCTTGGGTGGTTTACGGTGGGGGAAGGTGTTTGAATTTTTCATGAAAAATGAAGCAGCTTTTCTTTACGGGGGCGGCTTTTATCAAAGGGTGCTGTGAAGAAATGGGTCATATGTTACAGATAGCCCTCGTGCCCTTTGATCGTGGTGAGTTGTGAGAAGTTCAATAAATTGAACGATGTCGATCAGATTAGATATAAAAGAAAGAAATTAAATGTATTGTAAAGATTTCAAATTTGTTTTTCTGTAAATGAAATTGTCACTGAACTCATGATGGTTGAAGAAGCGCAATCGATGGGAGTTTTGCTTTACAATTGCTAAATGAATCCGCACGTTCTTCGGCGAAACATTGTAACTATTCCATCATAATTCCAAATTAATAAATTAGCATTTCAAGAGTTCAATTCGAGATTCGAATACAGAAATAATATTAGCAATACTTATTTGCTTAACATTTTATTAAATTCTCCTGATTACAATGTTTTTCTGAAAATATACACTTTAAACAAAAATTAATACCTGGATTTTATATAAATTTAAGAAACTCAAAGACCCAATCATGACTATCCGGACTCACCGGAGTGAAGAATAACTCTCTGGGGTTGTATGTATATGACAGTAGGGAAGCTTATTGAAGATAAGAGACAAATACAATCACAACAAGCACTTGGAATGGAGCTTGAAAGTTACAAATTTAGTTCTTCAAAGAAGAATGTTCAATCTCAGTGTGGTTATGAGCTGCAAATTTATAACTTATTTGACTAGGAAATGTTCTCCACATCAGTAATTGTTGTATATGACAACGCGTCGTTGTGTTAGTTGCACAATGTTCGCTCATCCAGGCGACTGTCATCGATCGGATGACCATTATAGCATACAGCGAAGCTATGGTGTATGCCAAACATCTTAGGCCGACATTCGGTCGACTTAATGGCGTAAGGATCGAGAGGGCGTAAATAGGGCCGAAGGGCGCGCTTTCGGCCTCTTTCAACATTTAGACGCAGAAAAGGACCAATCTGTGTTTTTTTTTATGATATACTATTGTTGAATATAAATACCGACAAAAGCCTTAAGCGAAATCGAGGCAGAAGATCGCAACGAATAAAAGAGAATCACCAGTCATGGAGGATGATTATACCAATGTTTATAATTCCTACAGTTTTGTTAACCTGCTTATGTTACAATAGTTAATATAGCTGCAAATTTTTGCATTAAGCCGCATTGACACTTCTTCTTCTGTGACTCTACGACCTCTCTCCAAGAGGTCTTGGCCTGCCATTTCTGGCTTCCGTGACTTGAATGTACCCGCAACAGGATAGTCAGTCCTGCGTTCTTAGGAACGGCTCAAATGGGATTCGATCCTTGCTCCTTTCCGTTTGAAGACCGGCGCTGCTTTCTCATCGGCCACCGAGATAAATTATATTATTTTGTTAATCATATAGTTTGTCCTCCAACCAATGTGAATTGTATCATCTTATTGTAAACAATTATTTTGGTAGTATTTTATGCTGTTCTTGTTTTTTTTATTCAGCGTTAACATAAAAAATTCGATAAAAATGTGGTAAAACAATTGATTGTACATTTATTTATGCTGAGTACTGAAAACATTAAATTCAATTGAATTATGTTTATGGGTTTCAGTATTTCACTTCATTTTTTTCTTTTAGTGACGTTTGTTAGCTAGAAGAAACATTTCTTCAGGATATTTCTACGGAGTAAAATAAACAATATTATGTTGTGAGTACAAAAAATGAAATCCAAACGGTAATTGATTTCTTTTTATTTTTTTTAAATTTTCATGTAGCAAATATTCTTAACAAAATATTATGTATTTGAAATTGCGTTTTTTTGCGTACATACCAATCGGTTTAAAATATAATTTTTTAATTTGATTAATTTATCCAGTTTTAGCTGATTGAAGTACCAACGGACACAAAAATCATGTTTGCTTCACAATTTCCCACCAATTAATTGTTATAGTTTCCTAATAATGCTGTGAGTCATTACAGAAACATCAACGAAGATACAAGAAAACCTACCACTAAGAAGTTGAAGAAAATGGGCCGGAAAAATCACATGAACTCGAATGGCACAAAACTCACGGCAAATCAGCGAACACCACCGATCGACCCCACCATGGGAAAATGGTCAATAAAATCGAAAAATTGAAATAATCACCGTGAACTTCCGATTCACTTCCGATTCCTGTCCCAAGCGTTACGATCTTATTGATCTTTCCTCCTTCCCTCCGTTCATATGGGAGCTCCCCTGAACCCGGGTGGTTTGATTTGTCTGGTCGCGCTCGCTAAATCTTTATTAACATTAATGAGCCACGTCGTAGGATTACGTGATGGTTTTTCTGTTACCCCTTTCCCCTTCACTCTTCCAACCGCATAGGGTATTTCCTTCTCCCATCATGATCTCACTAAACACTCCCCATGGAAGGGATGGTGGTGAACGGGAGTAGAGTGGTAGGGAAAAAAATATACCAAGATGGAACATTACGTCTGGGAAGTTTTTATGTGCAACCGCGCGTGTGTGTGTGTGTGTGCTTTCAATAACTATTCAATATTTTGACACTAAGTACCGCACGTAATGGTGCTGTGTTCTTACTTCATCCATCGCTTGGTAGATTTTGTTTCATTCCGGCTGCTTTCCGAGTGTTAACCTAGATGCACGGGCCGGGCCCTCGTTGATTAGCCGTCGTCTCCTTTCGTCTTTCTACTTGGTGATTAGTTTTGTGCGTTTTCCCTTTTTTCCGCTTCTGTTTCGGTGCTTATGCCGAACTTTTCGCCTCGTTGCTGGTCACTGGTGCGCATTAGTTTTGTCTTTCATCGTCACTGTACGTTTGGACGCGGTGCACAGATTTTCTACATGATCACACATTCCAAACCACTGGTTGGATGGGAGAGAGGGGCAAGGGAGGAAGGGATGGGGTCACATTAAACCACCAAAAGGGTAAAAGAGGGGAAGGGAGAGCATGAGGTGGAAATTTCAAACCAAAAACCGATACAATTTCTTCGTTTAATTCATCAAAATTAGATGCCCCGGAGCGGAAATAATTTATTCGAGGTCTTTTCGGAACTAGCACTCGGGGTTGGTAGGGGGAAACAGGGGTACGCGGGTACAGGACGCTAAAAACGGAACTACCGAAATAAGCAGGTACCGCAAAAGTGCCGCGCCACGACCGGACATCACCGGTCAATGGGTGGGAGCCCAAAGTACTTTCGGTGGTCAATTCGGTAGCCTTCGCTTCCCGGGTAGTGAGTGCCAGACGGTGAGAGGGTGCAAGGTAATCATTCAATCAATGTGTTGGCAACGAATTTTGAACCCATTCGGAAAGAATGGACCATACTTGGCAAAGGGTTTTGTAAGAACTGCAAATTTTATCCAAAAATCCGTTACATAGAGTAGTCGAGCGGTGAAGGAAACGTATTTTCTTTTAAGGGGTTTATTTTCTTCTTCTTTTTGTTGGGAAAATGGGAACGGTGGCAATGATCGAAATTGGAGCTCACTGGTAAGGTAGCGAAAAGGGTACAAATTTTGCAACATTTTTAATGATGCCACGAAAGAACACCCTTGCGGGATCACGTACGCACACACGCAGCCGAGCCGATCGTACGCATCTTCTCACAGTAACGTCCAAACGAAACCAGAAGCTTCTGGCGTTGATGAAATGCGATCAATCGAAGTGTTGTAAGTACAGGGAATGAAATATAATTTATTTGAAAACTATATTTATTCCTTCCAAATACAAAAAAATGAATAAGAAGTGGCATTGTCGAACCGGTCGCATACAAAGTATTATTACAATCAAGCCCAAACCGAACGCGAAACATGGGACCGGAAATCGAACGATCAAACAATGTGGCAATGTGCAATCGGACTGCTCGACCGGGAGGACAGGACATTAGGACGCGAACGCGCTTGCGGGCTCCTAATGATGGTCCGCAGATGAATTGTTTTAATGCAAACATAAACATACCAATCGTATACTCCGAACGCTCCGGTGCGGTAAGTGGAATAAATTCCAAATTTCCATCCACTCCAGGCAATGTGAAGTCCGTTACAGGGGAACAGAAGTAAAAAAACAAAAAAAAACCTACACACAACATAATCACCGCAAGCAGCGCAACTCCACTCACCGGAAAGAGCAGCTTGATTTGGTTGCGCAAAAAAACAAACCTCCCGAGCGCAATGTGATCGTGTAGTTTTTTGTTATATTTTCCTTGCTTCGCAAAGATGATCGCATTCTAGGTGTTGTTTGTCTGACTCAAATTACTCCCCAAATTCCCGTGCGCACGTGGTGAAGCAAGGGCAGACGCAAGTGAGCTCATTTTTTATGAAAATTATTTATTTTCCTTTCACCGCACTTCATGAGCAATTGCCCGGTGGCAAACGGCTTCGTTGCGGCAACGCATCCGTGATCCCTCGGTGCGCGGAAACGTAATAATATGTGTAATGTTGATTCTAATGCTACGGGGATCATCATTGTTTCCATTGGGCTATGTTAGGAAGGAGTAAGGGGGAAAATGGTAGCAGGAGAGGGTTCGAAACGGATTAGAAACCGAACGAATTAGCCACATCCGCAGCTGGTTTGTTACGGATGATGAGTCGTTAGTTGAGACGAAGACGATCAGGCGATCGTTGACCACGATTACGAAAGGAAAGTGTTTCGACAATAATTAGTTCATAATGCAGTGAGCATTATTTGATAGTTAGTGATAAAGTTTCGAAATGAAATTTAAATGTTTTGTTGATTTATTTTTTTATCTTAAAGAAATCGGGACCGTGGCCATCACTATACAATAATAAAGAAAAAAAACAAGGATTTGTATTTTTTTTTCTCCAAATTTGATTCTTTTATTTTACATTAACTGTCCCAACGAATTCCATTACCGTCCAATAACATGCAATTACTTAAATTGTTATGATAAATGTAAAAGAGGCTGGTCAAACCTTAGTTAGGCCCCAATCATGAATAAATTACCTGCCACCATGAAGAAGTCTCGAAAGTTTCGAGACTCCCAAGTACAGAATGTTAGGAATCTTGTAAGTCGTATTGCAAAACGTTATGCCTACCTTTATTAGGTTTCGACGGTGTCACGACATTAATTGCACTTTAGGCGTCCAAGAGACTTGGTCCTTCTCCGCACTAAATCACAAGTCAAGAGCAAATGAAGGAATGCATTAATTCCTTCGTCGTTCGGGCCCTTATTTTTCGTTTTATGTAAAATTTTACAATGGAAATCATTTTCTATTTGTGATTCCCTGTGAACATGTAGTCGTTTAATTGATTATTGATGAACTCTGAATTTTGTGTTTGTGTCAGTTAAACATTAGATTTCGTTGTAACCAACGAAGAGCAAAGTTTTTGTGAATTGCGGAAACAAGAAATTACAGTACGTCTCATTCAACGCTCAACTTTGGGTATTTTAGAAATATACATTTCCACATTGAATAAAACGTACTCCAGTTTCTTTTTATCGAAGATTTCAGTTTGTCATTCTAACCCTCTAATGTCAATTTTGATGCTGTATAATATTATAAAGGAACTTTTCAAAGCAAAAATATATTTAACATATTCCATTATTTTAAAAATGGAGCGCCATAGCCATCCACCAACACAAACCATCGCAATAGACCCGGACCAAACGATAACATAGCAAGAACACTCCACAGAAACGGCATCAACACAACCCCAACAACTGCAATAGCCACTTCCGCACCAACCACAACTTCTGCAACCGAGTATGCCCGGGATAAGGCAAAATACAAGGAGAAAATGCCTTGTAAATAATGTAATTTTTGAACTTTTTTCTGCGACACACGCGGTGTCGACCATACGGCTTCTTAGCCGTCATAATGGAGTAAATAAATAAATAAATAAATATTCCATTATTGATTTGTCTTGTTGCCATCTTAATCCTTAATATGAATGATTTTCCATCTTAGAATTCTTTTATTAAAATCTCTTCAAATGTTAACAATTACCAAAGTGTGTGAACTTTGCGCCATTTCATGAAAATTTCTCACTGATTTTTACTAAGTTGGTATGGGCTTTTTTGTGATTCTAGGGCATGTGTAGTAGGAAAACCTACACAGTTTCAAACTTTTGAATCTTCTGGCTTTTTTTTGAGAAATTCCCCGTGAGAAAACTACACGTGACATTTAAAATTCAACGTGTGCTATAATCTGTTATTTCATTTTCTAATGTGATGCATATTGCCTAACTTATAGGCGCACATATTAAATTCTCCAAAAATAGAAATAGAAGAATAATTTTCTCTTGTATTATTTAGTTGAAAATTAACAATTCCACTTGAGTCGACTCTTCTCGAAAGCATTTCCAAACTTATCCATACGTGCCAGCATAATATAAATCTCGCTAATGTTTCCAAGAGATACGTAAAACACAAAACCCAAAGTCCTAGCCTTGGCAATTAAAACGATTTTTACTGCAATATGAATGAGAGCATAACGGAATAAAGAGCTTGTATCGAATGTACGCATCAATAAAACAAAAAGCACAAAAACTTAAGCCATTCAAACCTCACGTCAACACTCGCTTCCATTCCGCGCTTTATGGTGAAAGATAATTTTTATGTGACTACGGTACTTAAAGGTACGTCGACAAAAAGAACGATTAACGGCGTTAGTGGGGAGGCGAAAGTTGGAGTGTTTTAAACTTGGCACGGTATTCATATGTATTAGCAGAATAGAAGTAATTTCACTTTACTTGGAGTGTAATAAAAACATTCTTGTTTTAAGAAACTTTAGAAAGGTGCGTTAGATTTTTTTATATTTAAAAAATTATTAATGGACACATTATGAATGCATATGAATATGCAACAAAGGTACACATTAAACAAGGTACCGAAGATGTTAATTGACCTGTTTATGTCATAAACATAACAGCATTAAGTAGACAAATCGTTTCAATTCAACTGTTCCTTTGGTGACGCACTTGAGCATAAACCAACTCACAATATGCACGATTAGCCAAGTGTTGATGATGGTAGCCACTGTCGATGATGATACACTTGATAAAGATAGCTTTCTAAATAATCTCTCCACTTGCTACGATTGCTACGAAACCCCATCAAACCGTACGCAGAGGAATGCAACCCCTTCGGGCAAGATGCCCAGTTTCTTAATGGTTCGGGATCAACCTTGATGTGGAAGGTGTTCGCCATACATGGAGCCACCTATAGAGATGTGGTTTCCTTCGTTCTTAGCATACCGACCATATTCACCCCTTCCTTCCCTTACCGAGCATTCCTTCCCCACCTACCTTCCAGCAAATGAAGTTGTTGCTGAATGATAAAACGATTTGCTCCGTAAACGGTCGAAGCATGTGGTCAAGGTGCAAGGTTCTTCCGTTCGACACCAAAAGGAACCGGTACCGTCTACGACCGTACCACACACACACAGTGCTATGGTAAAAGGTGAAAAAGTTGAACTACTTCAACCCAACCACCACCTAGAGTCGTGTTGGGCAGCAACATCCTCATCATCATCATTATCATCATGAACATTATCATCATCACCGTGGGTAGGTGTCGTCTCGATGGATACTCGTCTGGAAAAGCGAAAACGCTTTTCCTTTGCAGATGTTCACCTCGGTCCGGAAAAGTCAGCTCCGTTTTCCTAAAACGCTCGAGAACACCGCAACGGGCCGGGGTCGGTGAGCAGGACTGTTGATCCACTTTTCGAAAACGTCCCTGGAAGAGGATGCATATAAATATACAAACCGATTACCCGGAGCCACAGAGTTCATGGTCGGACAGCTTCCGTTTCGGCTGGGCAGCTCGGCATCGAAAGACGATGTAAGGAATGTGATAGTTGTTATCTTAGAATCTCGGTGTTGATGTTCGCACCGGCTGGGGTACGGTACGTCGGTACGCCATTACCGTTCCGACGAAGGTACATTGTATCCAGTGTCCATGGTGGTGCTTACGTTTTCTTGGTTTGAGGAAGCAGATTTCTATGCAGACTATATGTTGCTGCATCGGTTTTTTGATGACATGGTTTTCGGAGGGCAAACATTGGTGGGGGAAACATTTGACTTCTATTGTTTTGCTGTTAGCTCCTTGTTGTACATGTCATGGTGGGTCCTTTTACGGATGGCAACAGGTGTGTTATGAATCAATTAAAACTGACAATGGCGGTTTAGGATGTGTTTGATTGTACAAAGAAGCTTACAAGTTTTTGGGGATGAAGCTATTTTTGTGATTCTGTTAGCGCTTGGTTAGAAATCAATGTGAAACGAAAAAGGTTAACAGTTCCGTTTCTATGTTACAACTTGTATTCTTTGCAATTTACTTAAAACATTGAAGTCCAAGTCATAGTCATAGAAATATAATGTTCGTATAACTTTTATAAAAAGCAAAAATAATAATAAATCAATAAATTCAGGACATATTATAACTTAATTGACAATTTAGATGTTTTTGTATTAAATGGTTCTAAAAAAGACTGTCAATAATTATTACAATATCATATACGTAAATTTTTACGGAAGTATAGGATAGAATAACATTTTTTATTTTAGATTAGAAGGTTTGTTTTTAAGTTATTTAATATTTTTAGTATGGCAGCAGATGCCTTAGAGTCAGTAGAATTAGTCTTCGCTTTGTTTGTCTTATTAGTTATATTATCACATTAAATGCAACCACATATGTCCGGGATGAGGCAAAATACAAAATACAAATCAAAATGTTATAAACTCACGCGGTGCCCACTAAACGGCAATGTAGAAAATAAATAAAAAATAATCACATTAATTGCAATATCACATCTTAATATCTTTTTATATATACCAATGCCACTCAAAAGAAGGAAATATGTTGGTAGTAAATGGTTTGAAATTCCCTGCTGATCGAGGATCTATGAGATTCTCTAACCAGGACGTATAGGGTCTTACAAGACATCTACGTACGCAAGAGCTGCCGCCCGAAAAACATATGCTACATATGGATATACAACCGAGTCAACCCGGGATAAGGTGAAAAAAAGGAGAAGGAAATGCCTCCTACTGCAATAACTCGTAGTTTCTCTAAACTACAGCATCCGCAGTTTATGCGAGTCTGCTATAAGAATATGTTTGAATATTAATATAAATATGAAATTTAATATGTGAATTACTATGTTAGTTTTTAAGATTAGTTTAAGATATACGGCCTGGCCGTAAATTACGAAATAAAAAAAAATGGTTTGAAATGAAAACAGAATCATTAGGAATGCACAGAAATAATGCTCAAATGTTATATTGACGTTTAACTTCAGCCAAAAAACAAAGAATTAATTTTAGAATTTTTTAAATAATCAAAATATTTGGAACGGTTTTACCAAGTTATTAAGTACGAAATATAATAAGTTAATTACTAAAACACTATAATGTAGCAGTTTTTTATGCATAAACATAGAACCTATGGTAAATTGTAAATAAATATATATTTTATGTATTGTTAAGGTATTCACTGTGTACTTTGTTACTCGAAGAGATTTAGTCACTTTTGTTTAAATGATTTAAATCATTTGAGTTCCCAATTGAAATTTATAGCTTCCTTTCTTCCATCCTATGATGCATCTGGCTTTAATTAATGTTGTGTTTGTTTTATTGTTTAATTATTATTATAATGCTTTTCATTTCTTATAACTGTTTGTTTTCTTTAAATAATTGTGTTTTTTATTTTGTACACGTTTGATATTTTTATTTTTATTATTTTTCTCTGTTATTATTATTAAAAAAAGAAACACCGCTTATTGCTTTATCACCATTTTATTATGCTTTATCTATGGACAGTTTTGCATAACACTTTTTTTTTTGTTGTAGAGTGTTGCGAGCGTATAATTATGGTGTTTTGGAGCAGTGCATGTACTTATTACATCACATGGAGCAGACTTTCAGCTATTACCAATTAGCATTAGCATCAGAGGCCAATACGTGTCATGCGTGAGGTCAGGAGGTTACCAGTAACGATAATATGTTCTCTCAGTCCCAAGAGCCGTCAAGCCACGTGGATCGAGTTAACCAAGTAAGAAATTGTGTTTGGTACGGATATGGCTATTTCAGGTGTTGGTTTTCTTGCGGAAGATTGTTGTTGAATTGGTCGTTGATAAATAGAATGTCTTAAAATTCTTCCTGGAATAGTATACATCTGACACTACTCTTTTACTTCCTTTCAACCTCAAAGCCTAACTCTTAACACACATGCGAAATATTTAAACCATAAGAAGCTCCAATAATCTATCATAGCACACCTTTATGATAATGAAACATTTCTCCATATCACCGCACTGGACTGAAATAAAATGAGCTGAAAGCGATTCGTACCAAATATTATAAAGCATAATCGTAATCATAATAATAGTAATCAAAACTCCACGGGGGTGTGTTTGTGTGTGGATCTAGAAATGTAAGCCGCAAACGAAAAGGAGATGAACAATCAAGCACCATAAAGCGAAAGAAAGCCGAACGTAAGAAAACAAAACGCACCAAACTACAATAAACACAAAACACAAGAAAATAAAAAACAAAAACGACACATCATGCTGAAACTAATCCTGGCCAAATTGTGTTGCTGCCGGGGTTGGTTGGCATACCCGCCGACTGATCACCGTTTGTGGGTTGTAATGATACAAGTTACGTTTCTTTCTTCCCTTTCTATGTCGTTTGTGGACGTCGTTTCAAACGGGTGAGGTGAACAACATTAACCACTGATAGATCTTTTCCCTCTCGACAGCAGCAGCTGGCCGGAGCATACGTGTGGTGTTGCAGCGTATGTAATATATTTAAAATCCGTACGCGGGCTCGGATCCGTACAGCTGTAGATTATTGTCTTAAAATTTGATACACATTTACGACCGGATGCCATTTAAGAAGTCATTTATAGTACGACTTTCGGTCGGTGGTTATTGTACAGTACACTGCCATAGATTGGAATGGAGGGAGTTTGTGTTTACTTCTTCTATGGAACGGTACTAGCTAGCTAGCGTTACGCGTGTGTTGGCAACATAATCGAGGTCTTCATAAAAAAAAAAAAAAAACAAACCGTCATCGTGAGCGACAGTTCATACGCCAGCGTCAACGGTATGAAACGGGGCAAGTTCGAAAAATAAAGAAAACATAATCTACAGTTCCGCTTTAATGTTCGTCTCCTCTGTTGCCGTTTTAATATTGTTTTTTCTCTGTATGTGTGTGTGTTTTGTGTGTGCCAAAGTTTCAACCAAAGAAATAGGGCAGCACAAGCTAAGCTACCGTTTTATGCATGTACACACTTGAGCGTAAAAAAAAAGAAGGAAAAGATCAACCTTAGCTTAAAGTGGGTAGAGAACAAGCGGAAGAAATTTAAATATTACTGAAACGGTTCGTATAGAATCTGCCACAACATGCGTCGCGGGCTTTCCTTTCTCCAAGATCATATTTATGTTACTTCAAACCGGCATTCGGAAGCTCACTTTCTTACATCGCATCGTTAAAGTTGTTTGCCGGTTGTTGTTTGCTGCGTTTTCCTGCATCCGATTGTGAGGCCCCATCCATCCACACACACA
>AXCM01007794.1:0-13412 GCA_000473375.1 Anopheles culicifacies | reverse complement strand
CATTGGTCAGACGAACGGTTTGTTTTTTTTTCTTTTGCAAACGGTTTCAACGCTTCACCGGCACATTTATAGCTGGCTTGAGTCATCATGAGACTCACGGCACGAGTAGGGGAAACAAGCAAAACCCTCTCACACACCGTCCACAGTTGCACAATATGCAACCAATCAGACAGGGTGGTTTTTTTTTTGTTTTTGGTTTATTTTCTTCTGGACAGCAAGATGGTCGATGCTCCGAACTCTTTACTTCCCGATGCATACTATCTTTTCGATCGGCTTTCGTGCGAAAAACACAGAGTAGCGGAATGCCCTTTTTTCTATAAAACTTACTTCACGCAATATATAATTTAGCTGTTCCGGTGGGTGGTTGTTTTTCGCGTGGATAGTAATTTTCTATGTTATAGCTTCCTGAGACTTCCCGCTTCCTGCTAACTACTAGCACAGTCGAAACGAACCGAAACCATTAATGAGGCCAGTTTTGAAATTATTTTATTACATCAAACTCAAGTGAATCAGACTTGCACGTGACATAAGAATCGTATTTTCTGTTTGGAGTTAGTTTATCACCAAATCGTTACCATTTTCTATCAATTCCAATATAATTAAGAAACAAAACCATTCACCTCTGTATCGTCCCTTTCTCTACGTGGCGTTGGGAGCAGATTGATCGCATAAATAGATGCTAGACAAATGTCAAATGGCTGGTGTGCCCTCAGCTGAAAATAGAACTCAAATGACAAGTCCGGCACTGAGATCTGTACGGTGTTGTGCGTGGATGCAATATTTGTTACTGCTTAGCCGGTGCCTGTGGTAGTGTGGCATCTCAATTGAAACACCCTAGAACATACGGATTGGTCGTCAATAGAATAGAATCAGTTCGATAGGCAGAGCGTAGGCAATTCAATAACATCGGAGCACTGATTGATGGGACTCTTTTGCATTTATATGCATGAGGGTTCAACTCATAGTTCATTTGTATTTTTGTGTATCTTTAAACGACACACTATAACGACTTGTTGATTGTTCCCGTAAACCTGTGAGGGAATGGAGTTTATAAGGCTATCGGCCATTGCAGCAGGGGTTAATGATGGATCAAGCTCTTCTTGAGCTCCCTCAAATGAAGAATTTTTCCTTTTTAATTTCGTTTTCCTCGATATTAGTTTCAGCAAGATCAGAAGTAATAACTGTAGATCGTTAGTGCTTCGAATAACTTTTCGGGGCCTCCCATCCGTCAAGGCCCTTGTGAGATCAAGGCCCCTAGCAGCTTGGCAGCAGTTTGGTCCGTGCCTTGCGCATAGCTTTCCAATAAACACTTGTTGAAGTTGCTTCTCAACCAAACCAGTTTGCGTTGTCGAACTCGATATTAGCGCATCTCGAAGTGCTTCGTCCATCTCGGCTAAGATTTGGCTGCCAGGCTTGTAGTGGAGTTCTTTTCAGTGGCTTAAAGCATCTTTCACAGACACGAGGTGCTCTGGATGTAGGTAACGCATTAGACTCAGTTCACCGGAAGGCATCTTGATGATCTTATAGTCCTCCTCTTGGGTAATATCTTGCAGATCTTTTGATTTGCGATGAAGACAAGAAGTGAAAAATGAAACGAAGACACTGATAAATTGTGCTCCTAAGGTGTCCAAGGTGAATATAAAAGACACTATCATGCACCAGATCCACAGAAACACTCGAAGAGTACGTGCTCCTCAGATTCTACGACTCCTTCCAAGTGAGCACAGCAGAGCGGCACTCTTGGAAAAATCCGAGACCGGAAAGCATCCGTCTTAGACCAGGAATAATAAACCTGATCAAGGTGATTATAATAACTCACTCAATACCCATTGTATCTCGTTAAATGAATTTCTCAGTCGGTTTATTTGCCGGCAGGGTAGACAAATAAACGCACCGAATAAGATCGACAATTTGGACGATTTGTTTAAATAAACTCACTTCCAGGCGTGTTGCACCAGCCAGATATTTACTATCGCCCTACCGTTTGCTCTGCCCCGTAAACAAACGATTTCATTTCGACCAGACAGATTCAGCACGGAAGACTCCTCGGCTGCTTGCAACAGTCTGTACTCTAGGACGTACTCGGATGGAGTGGAAGCGAGGTGGAACGATCGCGTTTACTCCACCCGATCCAAACAAATACACTGTGGTCCATGTGGTTTTGCCTAAACGTTGTGTGCACGTGCTTCCATTTTGCTACAAACATGTATGGCACAACGATGCCGTTGGTTTTTTGTTTATCGAGGAGGTGTTCCATTTGTTCGACTGGTGCTGCTGCTGCTGGGTCGCTGCGTGAAAATTGAATTGCAAACACGATCAACGTTTTGGTGCAATGGTAGAGGTGGAGTTTCGTAAAGAAAAATGACGGAACAGATGCTTTTTGCTTCATTTTTTATGGTTCATTCAACTAATTTTCTTGCTCATTCAAATTTATTGGACGAAATCGTTGAACTTTAAGAAATAAACGAACGATATTGTCTGGTGAGGGCAACCGGTCTATTTATCTACACATAAAGAACGCTTTTTTTTACTAAAAAAGAAAATATCATAACGTCAGCACAAACATCCCTTTCCACCATTTTTCCGTGCAATGAGAGCGTATCTTTCGGAAGAGAAAAACTGACGAGATAAGGCAAGAAGACACGTTTTCCCAGACACATGACTGTGGAATTTGGATGTTGATACAATCTGTCCGTGTGTGTTTTTTAAATGGTTTAGCACGATTTGCAGCGAAATTCACCGATCGTGCTCTAAACAGTTGGGATAATTATTGGTGTTTACCTTCTTTTCGTTGTTGCAACTCATCCGACAACATCCAGCTCCAATGGTTGAATAGGACGGCAATTTGCTGCTCCCTGTCAAATCATGCATACGTCTGTTGGGTGGGCGGATGTTTATGCAACACAACACGCATGTCGGAGTTTTCGTGACGACATGATCAACTCTTGGGATATAAAAATCGTTGAAAATTCCAACAGACTCTCCAGAACTCTTGGACGATGGCATTCGATACAGTGCCTCTTATGTGCGGTATCTGTTTTCGAAACCGATGCGATCTTGAAATCATCTTCGCGCTAATGTGTTGTGAGTGTTTGCCTCCGCTTTATTTTCATATCGTTTCTCTGGTTCAGCATCGGTTCGGTTCGATTGATTGATCGAATCTGTGCAAATTGAGCTACAGATGAGCCCAAATGATCGATCGAACACGCCTGACGAATGACGATCGATGGTGGGGTATTTATTTTTAATTTTACTACTCGTCTACTACTTGCCGGGTGTGCGGCCGAAGCCGTCTGCTTTTAACGCGAGTGTCGGTAGGGGTGTAGTTGAGGTAGTAAGGCATTGCGAGCTGGCATCTTTTCTTTGAGGTCATGCTCGTCCAAGGTTCGACGCCACACTCTTTGACGTTTGAGCGACGTACCTAGGGCAAAGTGCAGCAGAGTTGCCAAAAGGCCGTCGTCACCGCTTTGTTACTGTAAACGTGTTTGTAAACGAGCGGGAAATGTTTATTTCTGGGCAGAGAGAGCGAGAGAGAGGCCTAGGGTAGGACGACACCATCGTTCTCCGGTTGTGTGAAGGATAGGAATTGGAAATTGTACCTAGTTATTTGAGGTTAAGGATAGTGTCGCCTGTCATTTTTTGTTTGCTTAATGACCCACAAAGCTTAGGCCATGACTCCCTTATTATGCAAAGGCATTCGAGATTTATTTTCACCGTTGGATGGTCAAGTTCTTCTCTGTGTGAAATAGAAAGAGTTCCATAAAAGATACGATTCGTGTATTTTTGAATATTCGACTAAGAACAGGAGCATGAGACTTCTTCCACATTATGGACATACTAATGGCTAGTTTTATTGGTACATGATACTCTCTGCTGACTGATAAGAACAAAATGAGTCACACTTCTGAAAATCCCAGTTCAAGACAATGAAACCCCAGGATATTTCCCATCAAGGGTTCACTTCAACGGGGGTTTCTTTTGTGTTACTCCCTTGAAGCTCTTGTTGTCCTATTGACTTAGATATTGACTTTGAGCGGTGAATGACGTACTAGAGAAGGTCTGGCAATCTACAGTACAAAAGAAAGCGGTTTTTAAATAGTGATAACGTAATCAAGTGTGCAATCCTTCGACACGTATCCACTCTTGTTACGGCAGAGGAGGTTATGACACACACGCGCATCTCCGGGCAATGGTTCCAGCGCAAGTACTGATGCATGTGCAGCAGATAAGATAAAACCATACAACCACGAAACAATGAGCGAAAGTTAATTTGGTGATGGCGGAACACTTACAAAGGCAATGCCGATACTTAGAGGGTCGTTAACTGTCTAGCTATCCTTGTCGTTGACGAAAAAATCCTTCAATCAGGGCACATCTGCTTATCTTATCACAATCGGAGCCGTCACACATGTTGGACCAACTGTCTGTTGGTAATTGAGGCTATTAACACCTCATCAACACGTTGGTTTGGTGGGGGTTTCGGTGATTGTGTCAGTTTCTCGAGCTTCCGCTTGCTGTTATGATGTGAGGTGAATAGTTCCGATACGTTTGATGTTGGTTTGAGGACGAGCGAAAGACGAGAAACGGAGAAAACTCTTCAGAATACTTGAGCGATGGAGTCGTGTTGATGGCAATTAACCCAACACTAGAAACGACGATTGAGTACTGCTCCTGTACGGTGCAAACGTTTGTAATCAGTTAGAGAAGAATCAAGGGTACCAGGGATGGTACACTTCCGGGCCATGGTCAGGTGATATGGCACGCACTAGAAATACTTGATTCGTAAATTAGTCACTCCCATAACGACGTTAGAAGCATGCATTTAGTCAGTCAATCGCTATCGAGTGTTCACTTAACTAACATGTGTATCTGGGTCTCGCTCTCTGCATTTCTGTAGGAAACACAAAGCCATAGACGAGACTACTTGCACCACATTCCAGAGCTTGGAAGATAAGGCACTGTACGCCGGTGGACATCAACTATGTCCGGTGGTAAGGATCGTCGATCCAGGGCGAGTAAAACGCAAGGATGGGAGGAAGCCGGTGGCGAATTTTACCAGGAAAGCTATCCTGCCGATCTGGAGGGTATGCAGCGGGATCCATCGAAGATCGCGACCCTGTTGCCGTCGAAGCAAACGCGCAATGGTGAGTACTGTTTACTGGGAGCAAGGTTCGTAGACGCTATGTTTATACGTTGTTTGCTGTTATTTTAGCCACCACAAGACGACCTCGACCAACACAAGGCCAGGACACGAAAGGAGGTACCCGACGGAGGGCCAGCTTCTCGACTGTCGCACGCCGTGGTTCACAATATCACGAAATGCAGGTGGCCACCCTTCCCGATCTTTCAGGTGAGTTAAGATAGGTGTTATGTCCATAAACCTCCAAATCAGATAGGATTCATAAATCTGATCCTCCTAACACTTCGCTTCCAAGCGCTAAAGAACGGATGTAACTAGATGTGACTTACTTCGTCATGTGTTTTGAACTTTTAAGGTTATCAGACTAAACGAGAAGACAAAAAGTATTGCGATAAATAGACATTTCAAAATGAATATTATTTTGTATATTCATTTGAGCCTATTTATTTAGAGCAGTATCTTCATGAGATTATCCATACATAGTTATGACTCTTTCCATCGCAAATAGTTGGTCGGCATTTTTCTATTTTTTCTTGTCCCATAAGTGATTAGTCCACGAGAAAAACCTATTCAAAATGCATGTTTTGTGTTTAAAAGTGCAAACAAAAAATAAATAAACGAAAACAGTTTCAAACCTTCCAACTCAATGCGATTGAATAAATTTACAACGATGAAATTGTCCCACGATAATGTTCCGTATCCGGACACGTTAGGTGGCGTCGGCGTTACTGCTGCGCTTCTGTGTTCTATTCGTAGTTGTTCTCTTCTCTCCACACGCGCGGCGTCCAGTTCAATGAACGTCCGACCGAGTGCTCCGCAGTGGAAGTAGCTCTCTTTGCGACTGAGCGCGATAGTAATGATAGGGTCGGGACTCGTAAATTATTTCCAGAGCATCACGCATCGACGTCGGTATCTCTTCCTAATGGCGATGGGGTCGTGTACGTGGTCAATAGATTCCGCTACATGCGAAGGGGTGATGATTGGTTGATAGGTTTATTTAGCCGGTTGGACGCGTCAGCTGTTGGTTGGATTTGAATCCAGACAGTCTCCTTCATGTAAGATTCTACAAAAATCGCTTATCTCCCTTGAAGATTGTCGAAACTTCAAACACATCAAAAGTATGAGTCATTGAAGAACAAATCATCAACGGTTTTATTCGTATCCCAAGCGTATTTCTCGCAAGAACCTGTTTTGGTTGCTGTGTGTGCGGAGCTCCAAACATTTTTTGTTCTCAAATAAAATGTCAGATCAACTACTCGAATTAAATGAATTCCTCAAGTCGTAGTGGCGCACAGTCTTTGTAAATTCTAATGTCTAGCATATAACCAGTACCTTAAAAGTAAGCTAGTGACTTATATCACTACCACGATGCATGACAATTATCTACACGATCTACGATAAAATGCTACCAAACGGTTGATTGATCTCCACATGATCACGAATCGTCTATAACGGGAGTGCATCGGTGCAGTTTTTGATGGACGTTGCTGTAAAATTGCGACACTGACATTAACCTAGCGAGTTGGAACACAGTCATTGTCATGCTGGTTGCGTAATTGTTGCTTGTAAGTGTGTATGCCACCCATGTGTGTTAGCAGTACATTCCTACAGTGGGCATTGAAACAATGCACGAGGTTGTCACTTGAATGATCAGAGATGACCCGTGACCGTTGGCGAATACTTCCCGCGGAGACTCTTCCTATTCCTTCCTCAATGCTGTCAGACCGTTTGGTACAACCACTAGTCCACTATTGATATTGTTTCCCTGCTTCAATCCGTTACAGAGAACCTGATCAACGAGGAGCGAACATGGGAGGAGATCCGAGAGATCAAATCGATGCCAGTGCCGATGGCACAGAAGCGAGAAATGAAGGCCCAGCTACAGGTAAGCAACCGCCATCGCTATTGTTGTGTCATGTCACGCTTCTTCTCACTCCAACGATGCTCTCTTTCAGAATGCCACTAAGCTCCGGTTGCAGGGATTCGAGCAGATCAAATGGCGCCGGCGGAAAGCGTGGCAGAGCTTTCGTTCCAAGTGGGGCGAATATCAAACGAAGCTAGAGCTGTGGCGAATGTCGCTGAAAACGATCGAGGGCAACTTCGGTACGGGTGTCGTCGCGTACTTTCTCTTCCTGCGATGGCTTGTCTTCCTCAATCTGTTGCTGTTTCTGCTGATATTCGCGTTTGTCGTGCTGCCCCATCTGGTGCTGCGTGAACCGAGCGATCTACCGTGCGATCTGCTGGCGGAACCAACGTCCGTTCAATGTTGCTCGGAGAGCTATGAAAACGTTACGCGTACGGCTCAGTTTTCCGTGCTGGATCTCATACAAGGGACGGGCTTCATGGAAGGTACGCTATTGTTCTACGGTATGTACACGAACCAGATCTACGGCTACAGTCCGATGGAGGACCGGGCGTACCATCGAGCAAGGTATCTGCGCGTATCGGCAGCAGCCGCCAATGCTTCACGCATCACCATGGATGGTAGCTTATTGGAGGAGAGCGTGGAAGAGTTGGACGCGGAGAGGCAAACGATATTGTACTACGATTTACCGCTGGTGTACGTCATCATTATAGCCATCTACTACGTGATAACGCTTGTAGCAATCATGCGTGCGGTTGTGCGACAGTTTAAGGATCGCATCGCGGAAGGTGAAGGACTGTTTTACCAGTACTGTAATCTGGTATTCGGTGGATGGGATTTCTGTATTCACAATCAAAAATCGGCCGACATTAAGCATAGGGCGCTACACAACGAGATCAAGTCGCTGCTCTACCAGAAGCGGTTCGAGCACGAGCGTAACAATCGTTCGCGCGAGTTCATGCTCAAGCTAATCGCCATCCGTATGGTGATTAATCTGGTTGTATTCGTAATTTTGCTGCTCGCCGCCATAACGATCTACGTTCTGTTCAATGTGTCGCTGGCGGAGCTGGAGCCCAACTTTACGCCCTCACATCCGGTTAGCTTCAGTGAGAGCATCGGTAACCGTACGCTGTACATGAGCTGGCCCTCGTCGTGGTCGGTGTTCTCCTCGGCGTCACAACGCGGTGCCATTTCGTTCGCAAGCACCATCACACCGCTGCTGTCGTCGATGAGCGATGAAGCGGGCATGGGAGGTGCGTACAATTCCACCGACCCCACGATGGACCGGCTTACGTTGGAGGAAAAGCTGCGCGTACTGTTTTACGAGTTCCTGCCATATCTGGCGATAGTGTGTATGAATCTGGTCGTACCGCAGCTCTTCAACTATCTGGTGCAGTACGAAAAATACTCACCCCTATTCGTGATCAAGATCAGCCTCTTTCGGACGGTGTTTTTGCGGCTTTCCTCACTTGCGGTGCTGCTCAGCCGATTCTACTTCCTCATAACGCCGATGAATGTGACGCAAAAGTTGCTGATAAATGCTTCTGCCGAACAGGGCATGGAGCAAACATCCACGAGTACGATGTCACCAACGACGACGACTTCAATTCCCATCACCAGTACCGTAAGCAGTACCATCGGCTATCAGCTGTCCGAAATGAATACATCATTCGTAGCTAATTTAACTGCAACTACCATCTCGGTGCTAAGTACATTGGTGTTGGATCAGCAGCCCATAGCAGAGGCACAGACTCAACCGCAACTTCCACCTCAGCAGCAATGTTACGACGAGGCAAACGGTGCTCCACAGTGCTGGGAAACGTTCGTTGGTCAGCAATTCTACAAACTGTTCATCGTCGACTTTGCCACGCATTTCCTCGTGACGTTCTTAGTGAACTTCCCGCGTGCACTGTTTGCGCGACATTCTAGCTCACGGCTGGCAAAGTTCATTGGCGAGCAGGAGTTTGAGCTGTCCAAGCACGTACTTGACGTGATCTACTCGCAGACGCTTTGCTGGCTCGGTACATTCTACACACCGTTTCTACCCGCGATCGCTGCGTTGCTTACGTTTTTAATGTTTTACATCAAAAAGTTCGCCTGTTTGGTGAACTCGAACCCCTCGGCGATACTGTACCGGGCGTCTAGGTCGAAGTCACTCTTCATGTCGACACTGCTCATCTCGTTTACGCTCGCACTGGTGCCGGTGGTGTACGCACTGGCGGAAATAGTGCCATCGCGATCGTGTGGTCCTTTCCGCGGGTTACCCTCCGTGTGGGATCGTGCGATAGCGGC
This sequence comes from Anopheles culicifacies, assembly GCA_000473375.1. Lineage (NCBI taxonomy): Eukaryota > Metazoa > Arthropoda > Insecta > Diptera > Culicidae > Anopheles > Anopheles culicifacies. The sequence continues at coordinate 4,116 of AXCM01007794.1, read as the reverse complement.
GTTCATGAAGATGCCACAGTTGTTCCAGAATGTGATATTCTTCTTCGGTACGGCCAGCTTCGCCATACCGTGTTTCGTGGTGCTGACATTCTTCATCTACTATTACTACGCCGTCTCGACGGCAAACCGGCATATGGTGCAGGTGTTGAAGCAGCAGCTCGTGCTCGAAGGTCACGACAAGCAATTCCTGCTTAGTCGACTGAGCCTTTTCATCAAGCAGCAGCAGGAGTATCAAAAGCGCATGATGCGTCAAGCCGCCGAACAACAGCAGCACCAAATGCAGCAACAGTACCAGCAACACTCCGGGTCTGGCAACTCGGCAAACAATGTGATACTGCCACCGTCATCGTACCAGCAGCCACCAATCGTGCCACCACCACGAACCAACAGTCAATCGCAAGCATCCGAGGTGACGCCTGCCCTACCGCCACGGGCAGATCGGGACTCTAAACCGAGCAGTCGTGATCGACCGAAAGATCTTCCGCCTCCTCCGCTTCCGGGTGGTGGTTCCGGTTCTGCTGGCAACACTGCGGGCGGTGCAAACTAAGAGCAGCACACCGTAAAACCCATGAGATTAACACACATTACACGTTTGTTCCTTTCATCCTCATCGTGGACGACGCCCCTCTCGAGACGCGTGTGCGTTCCTCCCCTCGATCGTGATATTATATTCCAATTTTGTTAGGTTTGCTTTATGATTTGACAAAATCAGCTAAATTTGTTTCTTATTTATTCTTGCGTATAGCTCTAAGCGGACAGATATGCGATGTTTGATTGTAGGAAAACACAAGGTATTACTATCACGCTACAGTTCAATGTAGCACTGTATGATGTGGGAAAGCAGTTCATTAGAGGCCATTAGTGCACAGTCACAGCAGAACAGTTAGTCCTCCCGCGAGATTGCGATATTAGCAGGGCCAAGACGCCAAAGGTCGCCACCCAATTTCCAATTTAATCAAATCAGGAATTACGATTAGCTGCGTAAGGTGCATCCATTGTAACATAATCACAGAGAAACACTCATGTACTAGCCCTCAATTTTGTCGTACAGTTGTACATACGCTTATATTATTAGAGATACTTCTAATGCGTGTTTGTGTATAGTTTAAGGTGACTCTCACCGTTTATGCTTGCGTTGCGTTTTAGAAAAACCAGCTCACTATCATAAGCGAAGGTAATGTGTACGTTTGATAATTAGCGATCGTTTTAGAGTGTGATCTAGTAGAACCCTTTTTCGTTTGTAATAGCAAATCTATCAAATTAATCGTTCGATAAGCTGCAGTAATACATTTAACTTTAAGCAAAATGCGATGATGATGGTGATGGATGTGGTTGCAAATCATGCACAACTGGCCGTTGTTCGATCATTTACGATACCTCAAGTCGGATTGGATTTATGTAGGGTTGTTTCAATTAGGAGGACCAAAACCACTCTCTTTCTTTGCGTTGCAGTAGTGGTAGTGGCCAAACCATGAGAGTGACGTGCAAAAGTACGGAAAAAAGACTTTCGTTCAAAACAAAAAAACCAAAAAGCACAAGAAGAAAACAAAACTAGCAAATTCTAGATCAAGAATCTTCGTTCGAATTCGAGTGGGAAAGTGATCACCCAACACAAACAGCGATCGATAGGAAGCGCGTCTCCTCGCATGTGAGTGAACATAGAAATGCCGATAATGAGACTGCCTATTTTAAAAAAACAAACCTTAGTTAGAACAAACGCCAACGCGCAAACAAATAAAGGATGCTCAAATGTATGCATTGGTGCTTTGTTCCACACACCTCAAACGGTGGGACGGCTTATCGTGTCTATCGTCATCCAATGCAGACATTAATTGCTCAATATGTACAGCTGAGACACATTTTTGGAATGATTTACTACAATCACAACTAATATACCGAGAACGAATCATACCAGCTCATACACATACATTTGCATCATTCTTTAACGATCAACATCGAACATCGTTTTGTGTACATTTCTTATCCATATCCATCCATGCGGAGGTGCGTCTGATACGCAGACTGTCGATATTAATAATCCACATGTATAAATCGGCGCATATGTTTCGTAACTACACATTAAGGCATAATATACGTAACGTGTAAGCTTTTGTCGATGGATTAAAACCTTAAGATCTCATTTATAAACAAACACAACAAGTAAGTCGTTGGATTCGAGCGTGTCGGGTGTGAACCCCGCCTGCCACCCAAATGGCAGTCGGTTGAAGCTAAAACAAAAACAGAAAAACAAGCTTAAAAAAGGCAATAGCAGATCTGGGGAGCTTTAGATAAAGCAAATAAAATATTCATTCAACTGAAAGTGAGATTGTGTCGTTCGTTCTTTCTCTGGTAACCGCGTCCTTTTGTGTTTATCTCCATCGGTGATGCATTTCTGAAGATTGCTCCTTTAATATATTTGTTTCTTCCTTCTTAATGTCATGAAAATCACTTCCTCTTCCTCTTCCTCTTCCTCTTCTTCTTCTTTGATTATGGAACTTTTTCTAGGGTTGCGTAAAGTATTGGGCTGCGTACGTGCCGAGCGACCAGTCCCCGAACCCTACCCTACACTTTTCCTAGGGTCGTGCGGGGGAGGGGGGGAGCCTTACGGGAGTCTAAAGGGATTCTAACGGGAGCTGAACAATAGCCTAACGGGAGCCTAACGGGCACTTCACGAACGATTAACGGGCGCTTAACGGACGCTTATCGAGCACTTAACGGACGCTTAACGGGCGCTTCACAGACGCTTAACGCGCGCTTAACGGACGCCTAACGGGCACTTCACGGGCGCTTCAAGGACGCCTAATGGCCACTTAAAGGACGCTTAACAGGTGCTTAAAGGGCGCTTAACGGGCGCTTAAAGGACGCTTAACGGGTGCTTAAAGGGCGCTTCAAGGATGCTTAACAGCCGCTGACCGGGTGCTTAGCGGGAGTATAAAGGACGCTTAAAGGGTGCTTAACGGACGCCTAACGGGCGCTTAAAGGACGCAAAACGGGCACTCAAACGACGCTTAAAAGACGCTTAACGGGCGCATAACAGGCGCTTAATGGGCGCTTAACGGGCGCTTAACGGGCGCTTAACGGACGCTGAACGGGCGCTTAACGTTAAAAGGTCGAATCTCGTGCTGCTCGAGGTAGACACAAGCAAAGAAGAAGAAAAAAAAACACAAAGTGTGTGTAGAAAGGCATAAATGCAGTGTTAGAACGCACCTTGTGCGAATGGAACGCTCGCAACAGGGTAATAAAAGTGGATAACATTAGAAGCTATTAGGAAGAAGGAAAGAAAAAAACCTTACATTGTTTTTTTTTCGAAACCGAAATCGAAACCGTTCTTTGATCACGATCGTGTCATAATTTCAGAATTTTCTCTCAAAATCATTCTAAACTCACCCGCCCATACGGATTTTTCTTGAGGGTGGAACATACGGTGGACATTGTGCTACCATTTTCCACTTTATGAGCAAAACTAAAAAAACAAACGAACAAAAAAAAACACATGCACACAACAAAATAAATTTTCCCAATACAAGCTAGAAGGGAGATTAAGCGCCCGTTAAGCGCCCGTTAAGTGTCCGTTGAATATCCATTAAGTGTCCTTTAGGTGTCTGTTAAGTGTCTGTTAATCGTCCGTTAAGTGTCCGTTAAGTGTTCGTTAAGTGTCCGTTAAGCGTCCGTTAAGTGTCCGTTAAGCGTCCGTTAAGCGTCCGTTAAGCGTCCGTTAAGTGTCCGTTAAGTGTCCGTTAAGAGTCCTTTAAGTGCCCGTTAAGTGTCCTCTAAGTGTCTGTTAAGTGTCCGTTAAGCGTCCGTTAAGAGTCCTTTAGGTGTCCGTTAAGTGTCCGTTAAGTGTCCGTTAAGAATCCTTTACATGTCCTTTAGGTGTCCGTTAAGTGTCCGTTACGAGTCCTTTGAGTATCTTTTAGGTGTCCGTTAAGTGTCCGTTAAGTGTCCGTTTAGCGTCCGTTAAGAGTCCTTTAGGTGTCCGTTAAGTGTCCGTTAAGTGTCCGTTAAGTGTCCGTTAAGTGTCCGTTAAGAATCCTTTACATGTCCTTTAGGTGTCCGTTAAGTGTCCGTTAAGAGTCCTTTAAGAGTCTTTTAAGTGTCCTTTAGGTGTCCGTTAAG